>LPNX010140845.1:147400-161648 GCA_001517045.1 Pseudotsuga menziesii | reverse complement strand
GACACTCAGAAATTTATGTAAAACGTAAAATGAAGGGCATGAAAAACGCAAGACCGTCAACAAAAATCCATTTGACGGGCAGAGGGAATTTGAAATTCCAGGCCTGGTGGAACTTTTGTAGGATATCTTTGCACAATCTTCCAAACACAAAGGACATAATTAGTTAATATTAATCATGACCTTGAGAATTGGGCATTGAATTTCAAAAAAGTTAATGTCAAAGAGTGGTACGCACAGGTTCAAGTGAACCAGATACATGTTAAAGATATTTCTCTTTTGAAAAGTCGTGTTGATCAACTAGAAACACATGACCATCCAACATGGAATTCTCAAATCAAGATGACATAATTACAAATGCTTTGAACCTTGTGGAGCGGACGAATTTTCCTAATATTGAATTACGTTTGTCATTGCTAGGTGTTATTGATACTAAATTGCTTCTTTCGTTGCCAAATTATGATCAATAGCCGCTAAATATTTCATTTTGTAAATTGATATGCCTGCTAAGGAAATTTTGACAAATGTACACTTGTTGCAGCGTATTTTTTATTTGTACCTTATGTATGATAGTGTTTTCCTAATTTGCACGCCATTTATGGCCTAGTGATTTGCACAAATCTATTTCTGTGTGTTTTGAGCTTTGAAGCTCCATTTTTGTAATATGGATGATGATACTTCTTTCTACATCTTGCTTCTAACTTCTGCAACAGAGATTTTATAAGAAATGTGTACCTTTTTTCCTTTTGTAATGACAACTCCTTCATTATACATATTTTGATTATGCAAAAGTGTTGTATCTATGCACAATGATTAGTATTATGTATGTGACCAATGATGCATTCATACAATCCAAAGTTCTTTTTTTTAGACAGTAACGGTTATGTTTTTTTTAAATTTATAGGCCGACAAAATAGCTGCCAGGTACTTTGACATAAAGAAACTTCATCGCATTCATACATTTACTGATAGAGTTCTGGTAAGCAGGAAATATAACAAAATTACCAGTGGAAGACAGCCTAGTTAATGACAAAGTGTTATGCAATTTAGATGCCGAAGGGAACAGGATTGCAATAAAAAAAAGTGTATGAGACGGAGGAAATTCAACAGCTTAGTCCTCATCATCATTCTTGGCCGAGACCTTGGAGTGGGCGAGCCTCTTTACTTTGATTTCGAGTGTACTCAGTCTGTTGCCAAAGTCACCATTGGTATTTGCTTGATCCTTGAATTGCGTCTCAATTGTGTTTGAGAATTCTTCACCAGCTTCTTTTGCATCTATGAATTCCTTGCGAAACACAACAAGAGCATTGCTGAGATGGCCCCATTTTGAATCTTCATATCGGATTCTTGAGCTTGGTCAACTCCTATTGCAACTCTACCAATCTCTCCTCCAGGGACAGGCCCGGTTTTGAGCATGATGCCATGGAGGCCATCCTTGAGAATAGAAGACTGTTGCTTGACCTCAGAGAAAAATGCTCCTTGTTGAGTGGAGAATTGCACATTCGGTGCTTCTTGCTGCCCAAATTATTGCTTTTAACTTCAGAGGAGTCATGAGGATTTTCCATTCCTGAGAGGAGGGGACAATAATTATGATGGCGATGGGATCTTACTTTGAAACGTCTTGTTGTGACAGGTGCCAGACCAGACTCTGACGAGCTGAGATATGGAAGAATATTTGATTCTTTTGTCAGGGAGGGGATCACAGGTTCACGTGATAGTCACTGATCCAGCCAGACAGACACTCCACTAGCATTAAGGTATGTTACAGAAGGAGACGGTCCCATCGATTGATAAAAGACTCTTGCCCAGGAGCGTACCACTGTTGGCTTCCAGATCAGCCATTGCATTTAGACCCCTTAGAACATGAAAGAAACGGATATTTGGATCTCTATTGTATATACTTCTTCTGGATCAATGAGCCATTAATACCCCAATAATTTGAAGCTTGCAAACATGAAATATCACTTCTTATGAATCTTCAAGCTTACTTCGACATTGGCATCTCTTGCTTATTTATACTCTTCCTTCTATTCTTATTTAATTGATTTGTCCACACGTTGGAGTTCCTCTAAGTCGGTGACACTCCTATTCCTTACTTTTTGTTCATGTCTCTAATTCTTTTGTCGATGTGTGCTTTTGTATCCTTTTAGACTTTGGGGGAAATGCACACTAGAGGGCCACTGCTTGGTGGGACTTGTGCACTAGGATACCATCACTTGTGGGTCTTGCACACTTCTAAGACTTGTATACATATCTTCTACATACTTCTTCAAACTGGATACAAGTCTTCATGCTTCTTGATTCTTATTCAACATCAACTCCCATTTTGTTTGACATCAATATGCATCTTGATTGTTTAACATCAATAACAACACCAAAGTTCAGAAATCTAGTTCAACAATCTCCCCATTTGGGATTAATGTCAACACCAATACAAAATGAGCTCCCCTTGACTATGATCTCTTTCAAAATTCTCCCCTTATGTTCATGTCGCTTGATCTTCTGTTCAACTTTTCTTCTGCATGATATTTCTCTTTCCTAGCATTTCTCCCCTTTTGACATCAATGGCAAAGCGAAGTTCCTTCTCAATATTGAGCTACCACTAACTTCATGCTTCTCAATTCATCTTCTTATCACTTCTACTGTGTTGTCGCAAATACTTTATCATGTCACGGATGTTACTTCGCAACAGAATCTTCATCATTAATTAAATACATCTTCTATAATGCTGATATTAATGACAAGCATCTTCTTTCCGACTTTGCACATACTGTCACATCTTTCAAAATCTTTTCTTTGATGCATGACATTGAATACTCTTGTTGTCACACATATCTCCATCTGTTAAGGCTTCTTTGTAATAACTTGATGTGATTAATAATCCGTGCAACATTATGTGACGTCTTGTTGATGTACTTCAGCTTTCAAGAGGATATTAAACCAATCATGCGGTTCAATTAGTTCGTTATGCTCCTTTTTTCCTTTCATATCTTCCATGAATGTACAAATTTAAGATGATTTTCCATTTACAACTTTTACCAAATTAATCAACCACATTTGAAATTCGTCATGTTCATCCAACTGTTGGTACAGGTGACCAATTATCTTGTTTATTCTGTCATCCAATAATCTAACTGTTAAACTCAAAGATGTCTGAGCAGCATAGTGGAACTTTTGTAGGATATCCTTGCACAATCTTCCAAACACAAAGGGCATAATTAGTTAATATTAATCATGACCTTGAGAATTGGGCATTGAATTTCAAGGAAGTTGATGTCAAAGAGTGGTACACACAGGTTCAAGTGAACTAGATACATGTTAAAGATATTTCTCTTTTGAAAAGTCGTGTTGATCAACTAGAAACACAATGACCATCCAGCATGGAATTCTCAAATCAAGATGACATAATTACAGATGCTTTGAACCTTGTGGAGCGGACGAATTTTCTTGATACTGAATTACGTTTGTCATTGCTAGGTGTTATTGATACTAAATTGCTTCTTTCGTTTCCAAGTTATGATCAATAGCTGCTAATATTTCATTTTGTAAATTGATATGCCTGCTAAGGCAATTTTGACAAATGTACACTTGTTGCAGCGTATTTTTTATTTGTACCTTATGTATGATATTGTTTTCCTAATTTGCACGCCATTTATGGCCTAGTGATTTGCACAATTATATTTCTGTGTGTTTTGAGCTTTGAAGCTCCATTTTTGTAATATGGATGAGGATACTTCTTTCTCCATCTTGCTTCTAACTTCTGCAACAGAGATTTTATAAGAAATGTGTACCTTTTTTCCTTTTGTAATGACAACTCCTTCATAATACATATTTTGATTATGCAAAAGTGTTGTATCTATGCACAATGATTACTATTATGTATGTGACCAATGATGCATTCATACAATCCAAAGTTGTTTTTTTAGACAGCAACGGTTATGTTTTTTTTAAATTTATAGGCCGGCAAAACAACTGTCGGGTACTTTGACATAAAGAAACTTCATCGCATTCATACATTTACTGATAGAGTTCTGGTAAATAAGAAATATACAAAAATTATCGATGGAAGACAGCCCGGTTAATGACAAAGTGTTATGCAATTTAGATGTCGAAGGGAACAGGATTGCAATAAAAAAAAGTGTATGAGACGGAGGAAATTCAACAGCTTAGTCCTTATCATCATTCTTGGTCGGGACCTTGGAGTGGGAAAGCCTCTTTACTTTGATTTCGAGTGTACTCAGTCTGTTGCCAAAATCACCGTTGGTATTTGCTTGATCCTTGAATTGCGTCTCAATTGCATTTGTGAATTCTTCACCAACTTCTTTTGCATCTTGTTGAGGCCTGGAAATTCGCAGGCGGCAACAGTAAGGGATTCTCCCCAATCAACGTTCCCAACTAGCCCGTTGACTGTTTGGTATAGGGAATCCCTCCGGTTTTACGGTCCGGCTACCGTAGGTCAAAGTAACAAACAAGGGTTTTACCGGTTGCGGCCCGGCCCACCGGAATTTGTATTTTTTGACTTAAGAATGAAATGCAGATATCTAATTGAATGCAGGGTGGTGAAGGATGCAAGGAGAATTCACAAAGTGATGCGCAGGTTCTTACCTCTCGTCTTAGGCTCACCATGCATCTAAAACACTCATGTAGAAATGAAATGACTAACTATTTATATGCCTACCTATCTAATCTACTTATTTTATCCCCGAGGAGCCAACTTGTAATTAACATATATGAGTAATGTGGATGTGCACGCGTAATAAAAGCAATTACAGATAGCTGACATTATCTTTTACACACATGAACAGCGAAAGATATTTCACAACCAGATAGCTAATTGTTTATGGCAAGCATACATTACTCATGGTAGAGATTTCATAAAATAAATCAGAAATCATTAAACAAAGACATAGGTCATGAAGTTAGAACGATCTCACGATTCATGGATATAATGCTGAAAAACAAAGTAGTTCATCTTTCGATTATCCATGTCAAAACATTTGAAATCCCACCGATCTTCTTTCAACAGGAAAACTGTAACTTTTATTGCAAAAGGAAGTAGTTCTTCTTACAACAACTTTCCAGTCTTACTGGGGAAAAAAGCCCCTCTCTTCTCTACGTTTCCTACTTTTATACGAAAGGAAAAAGTTGGTTGGGCTGCCCAAAGTGACCTTTGGGCTTCCCAACCCTTTTGTCTTCCCAACGTTTCATTTTTCCCAAAAATCCTTTTACAAACTATTAAATTACAGCAAAGTTGACCGGTCCTTTTGAGAGGAGGGTCCCGCTTGGTTCTCCAAGAATTTTCTCCACGCTATTGCCTCAGCAGCGAGTCCTTCAAACGAGTTGGGCTCTAAAAACTGAATGTTTAGCTCGAACTTTTCAGCCTGGTTTCTAATGGCCTCTACCCTGGCTGTGTTCAATCGCACCTGTTCTTCTAAGAGCTGCACACTGACGGCTGTATGGCCTATTTCATTTTTCAGGATTTGGTCATCAATAGCTTTGATGCGTTGTACTCTGGCTTCTTCATCTTGTTGTCCTTTCTGCAACATTTCTACAAATGCATCATGATCAGGGAACTCATATAGCCTCTGCTCGGCTTCTACCTGACATCGGTTGTAGGTAACCAGGGCTCGACTGAAGAATTCTGTGCAGACTCCCTTGGTCTTCTTGACTGTTTTCTGGAAGTCTTCTGCAGTATTGATGGTGAATTCTATCAGATCGTGGTCCCATTTAAGGGCTTGTTTATCCTTGGATGGTAGTTCAGCTGGGGCTTCCAGTTCAGTTGGGGCTTCCTCATCGTTCTCCGCCCTGGCTATCCTTGTAGTTAGTACTTCGAGGATGTCTTGAGACCTATCAACAAAATAAGAAGCGGTTTCCAAGATTTCTTCCAGTTGGCCATCAATCTGGAGGACCTGGCATCTTTCTTCTTCTAGAGCAGTTTGCAGGTGCAACACTTTAGCTTTCTGGTCCAGGATATGTTCTTTAACCGGCTGTAGATCGACCTGCTATTCCTTTGCTATCTCCAGCTCAGCAGTCAGAGAAGCCAGCCTCGCTTGCAGTTCCTGGGTGTATGAGGTATTGGACTCATAAATGACAGTCTGATGTGCCTCCAGCTCTTCCACTTTTTCCCTCAACTGCTCCTTTTCATTCTTTAAGTCTTCAATTTCCTGCTATGCACTTTTCAGAGCCTCATGTGCTGCTTCCTTGGCCTGTGCTTCTACCTGGATGGCGTAGATTTCACTCTTTGTGGCCTCCATTTCTTTCAGCACATGTTCATATTTTCTCTTAAGTCTATTTCCTTCTTCCCTTTCTTTTCTCAGGGTGTCCTTAAGTTGATAGGAGGTCTTCTTGGATGACTCTATTTCAATCACCATTCTGTCTATATTATCCTCTGAAGCATGTATTGCTACAGTCCCGGCCCTTATAGTAAACCTTGGATCTACATCTGTCCCTACCATCATGACCTTATCTGTTATCATTTTGCTGGCCATTCCTTCTGCCTCTACCTTTCTTTTTGTTCTCCTCATTATCCTTTTAGTAGCCCTGTCATAATATACGGTGCTGAAATCAGGGACTTCTTCCCCTTTTTTCTATACGAAGGGTACTAGCTGAAGCATAGGGGTTATAGAAGTACTGGTAGTAGGTACTTGAAGGATTTGCACTTCAGGGTTTTCCTCTCCCTGACTCTGCCCTGATGATGTTTCAGAGGCTTGTTGCTGTGTCAACTTTATCTTCTTAGCCTCCTGCTCTTGAAGCTCTTCATCTAGCTTCCTTTGTGCTTCCTCGGCTGCTTGTCTAGCAGCTTCTTCTGTTTCTCTGGCTGCTTCTTTTGCTTGTTCAGCTGCTTCTTGGGCAGCTTTCATTTTCTCTTCTTCTCCCTTCTGCAGCCACTCTGCAGCCTCATTTTCAAGCCTCTGAGCCTCCTCTCTTATCCTTTTGGTGACCTCTTCAGCCTTAGCTTGCTCAGCTTTATCCTGCTCACTCCCTTTTCCGCCCTTGGTGGGATACTTTGGTTTGAATCTTCTACTAAGTGCGTCATGTTTGGTGCACTTCTGAAAACAGATTCATCTCGATCAAAATGGTGGGTGTACTCGTAAAACACCTTGTGCTTCTTGCAGTGCTCAGCCATTCTGCCATGAGTGTCATTTCGTCTGAAAGTCATCTCGCCAAAGTGGATCTTCCCTAGTTCCTCTATAAATTCTGCAGCTTGCTTCACATTGGCGAAACTGCAGCTACCTAGCTTAAATGGTAGAGGTGGATAGGCAGTCTTCTTTTTCTAGAACAAGAAGTGACCAACTCTGTCAATAAACACTTGTCTGACTGCCTCTTTGTGGACTATATAATCTGTTGCATACTTGGGCAGTAGATAAGGTGTTTTTGATCCACCAAACATTCTAAGATACATCCCGTTTTTTTTCAAGAAATAATCACCATACTCCTCTATTACCTGCATAGCCTCTTCAGACATGCAGTTACATTCCTTTCGGAAGATAAGCGCGTGCAGAGGCATAATAAAATGCTCACAGATATCTCGGTAATAACTATGGTACTGATGAGCCCCCAGTAGTTTGTAGGCTGCATATACGGGCATTATTTCCCTATCCCAAACACATTTGAGCCCGGGGAAAGGCTGGTGGCATAGTATGCAGTCTATCAGAATGGAACTCATGTAGAACTCAGATTTTTTCCGGGCTTCTCCTCCTCCCAGGGCTGCAGCTACACAAGAAGAGAGACTACTTGATACTAGGCTGGCCCAGTTGAAGATTGTTCCTTATGTGGCCACATGAAACATAAGATGTATCCACTCCAATTTGAAGAGTCTACCATTGGCTCTTCCAAAGATCCGGTTTAGCATCAAGGCTATAAACCTGTAAGGAGCTCTCAAGCTCACTGTGTCATAGTCCTCCGTTGCTCTGTGTCTATAAAGCTTTCCTGGTAAGAGCATTCTTCTCAGGGTTTCCACTAAATCCATCCTGAGGTTATCTAACCAATCGTTTGACAGGAAGACTTGGGGCTCTGGCAGGTGGTAAGCCAATGCCACATATCCAGGGCTAAATGCAGCATATCCCTGACCTTCAACATTTCCCATCAGCATTGTGTTGTTATTTGTGTGTGGTAGAATCCATCTCATCACATCAGAGCAAGGGAACAGCTCTGGTCTGGTAGCCACCTTCATGATGGCGGATTTTTCAATGTTGGAGTAAATAGGTTCTTCCTTAAGACCCGTGTTTGGGACTTCCCTACGGGAAATCAGTATGTATATCTCACCCCATTCGTACTCAGGCTCAATACCAGAGATACATTGGGTATCCTCATATATATACTCCTTCTATGGGACGACCTCTATTGCTGTCTGTTCTTCGACCGCAGGGGCCTTCCTTTTCTACCTCTTGGACATTGTAAATTCTTCCTGCAATGTAAAAAACATTATGACATTTAAGCAGTTTGAATTTGTGAACATTGTGCAGCAATATATCCTTTCTCGATTGTATCATAATTGTGACCAGTCCATAAAATCAAATCATAAGTCTCTCATACTGAACAATCAAACTAGCATGCAGTACTGTGCAATGTGCCATTATATTATGCATAGTATGGTAATGTTCAACGCAACAAATACATATATTGTTCAACCTTATAATGCCTTGAGACTATGGGTGCGCTATCTTATGATCCGATCTATATGAGCAAGCCTATCAATCATACTTATGCCTGGATTAAACCTACACTATTATGTGACCTGCCACTTCCTCATGATAGCGATACATTGAAGCAAAAACATTGTAAATTATATGCAGGTGTAGTATTCAATTATCATTCTATTTCCTAGTAAACACAGAGAAGGATTAAAAGCGTCAAGCTCATGCCAATTAACACTTTAGCCATAAAACCCAATCAGACGCATCACAAAAGAAACGCATGCGACTTGTAGTGGAGAAGTTACATTAATCTGACAGTATATTTCACCCTCCCCAGGGAGGCATAACCACTTTTCTGCACATGGTATCCTCATCAAAACACGACCAACACGTTATCCTCAACAAACGCAGCGTAATCAGCGACACACCCCTTCTACCCCACTAGGGTTTTAGGTGACCAAAAATCAAAAGGGTCAGGAAGGATGGCGCAAACAACATAGGCTAGGCTCGACTGCGAAAAATCTTCAAAACTCTATTCCTCCCAGTCAACTGTAGGTCCGACCTTCTGCCTCGTCGAGGCTGCGAAAATGCGCCAGCGGAACGGCTAGAGTCCATAGGTTGGGGATGCACCACGGAAATCAATAAAATACCAAACCCCCCATGGCAGCGCCCAAAATCCGACCACTCCTTGTCTATCATGGCCACGCAGCAAGGCTTGGCGCAGACGGCGTAACGGCCGTCTGCGCCTAACCCCTTCAACCCTTGTGCGCGCGAGGCAGTGACTAAAGGCGAAACGAAAACGGCTTAAATGGTCAAAAACGCCCCCTTTACCCAAGGTTAAGATAAAACCCACTAGCACAAGCTTAAATCCTAGCTGGACGAGGGAAAATGCCGGGGACCCCAAAATATGGGAGAAAACCAATAACCGTTCAAACGTGATGGGAAAAGACGGAATAAACCTACCTGGCAGTCCGGCGAACGGCTGAGTCGATGGCGGTTGGAATACTTCTTCCACCTGGAAGATGATACAACGACAGCTAGATCCTCTCTCCCTTCGAAGCCCGACAGCTCAACGCTAAGCTCACCACGACAGTGCTCGATAATCAAAACAAACAATACAAAAACCCATACCGTCGTACTGTATAAATATAAAAAATGCCACACGTGCGAGAGCATTTAAATCGGGCGCGAAACGAAAGTTGCGTCGGGCAACTAGAGCTTCAGTCCCTCCATAACGGCGGATGGTCCACAATACTAACTCACCCGCACGGCTAAAATAGAACGCGTGAACTACAATCGGGCGTCGACGGGTACCTTGATCGGATGACCAAGAATCCGAACTCCTCCGCAACGGCGGGCCCTCCGACTCGGAGCCCAATCAACTCGACACCTTCCGCAACGGTGGATCCTCAGAGCATGATGCCACCCACAACGGAGGAGGAAACGATGGCCAAGCGTTCCGATACGAAGCTGAAACACACATCGGGGCGCAAAAGAAAAACTAAGTCCAAAGTGATCCGCAATGGCGGACGCCCGAAAAGGAGATTTGTCCGCAGCATCGGACGAAGAAGACTTCAAACCCGTCCGATAGAGAATCAAAAACCACCTGATGAAGAATCACAACTCGTGCGCAACAGTCAGAGAGAAAAGGAAAGCTTAAACCCGGAAAAGGCCCTCAATGGTCGGCGCGAAAAAGACAATCAAGATCTGAAAATCACCCACAACGGCGGGACAGTCAAACGAATTAACTCCCGATACAGGAAGGTTTTAAAAGATATGCAAAACGACAATGAATTCAATTAAAGATGGGATTCTTTTAAGCATTGAAATGAGAAAAAATCAATCGATTGACAACAATCCCAAGTGCTGGAAGAAGCTTCAGCAAATCATAGACCAAAAATCAATAGGCTGAAATCAAGGAACAAAACGACTAATTCAAAGTAAAGGAGGGCCCCAAAATTTTAGAATTTTGGGAAAACTGTTGCAGCTGCAACAATTGGCGACTATCTGGTGAACCCCAGATCTCTGAATTAACTCTCTCTCCCGGCTTAAGACTGTCTGAATAAAAGTGAAATCTTCTAGATGTCTGTATTCCTAAGCAAGCCAACTTATGCATTAAAATTCATAGAAGAAGTCCATTTTTTTTTGGAAAAGGTAACATCAGCAGTGTTTCAGTTCCGAATAACTCTTTTGAGGCCAAATGGGTGAGGTTTATTTTACCTGCCCTTTGGTAGCTACAGCTTAGACACCACAGGATTGTGACAGAGAGTAACAGCATTATCCGTTTGTTCCTCATTCCTATGCCAATTTGCACTTTTTGTGCCTTCTGAACATTAGTTCTTTGATATGAGTCTTCCCGCAGGCCTTTCTTACTGAATTTTAATTCAGGATCCTCTATCCCATAGTGTCCTTTTGTGTGAATGATATACTTTGTAATTCAGTTCACGGACGGAGAGGATCTTGTGGCCATTTGGTACTTTATGCTTTGAGATTAATGCTTTTCGAGCTTTGCTTTGACATGTCTTGTT
The DNA here is from genome assembly GCA_001517045.1 of Pseudotsuga menziesii. Lineage (NCBI taxonomy): Eukaryota > Viridiplantae > Streptophyta > Pinopsida > Pinales > Pinaceae > Pseudotsuga > Pseudotsuga menziesii. The sequence goes on along the minus strand of LPNX010140845.1, from coordinate 150,487 downwards.
TCTTTCAGGAGCTTTGACTCTTCATATCTTTTAACTTTTTATTAATTTAAGGCATGGGATCATTTGTATATGATAAATTGTTCCACTCTGCTTCCTTTCCGTGGGTCTTTTGCTGTCACCCCCTTGGGTATTTAAGATGTGAAATAAATGGAGCCTTGAAATAGTACTTCAGACCCTTTTCACTTCTGAGTTATTTACAGGGATTAAGTAAGACTTCAAATAAATGCTCTGTCAGTTAGGAATACGGTTACTAGGAGACATTCTATACTTTTAAGCACAGTCTTTCACTCAAGATTTTAGTTAATAAAGAACCCTGATGTTCCCATTGCAACCAAAAGTTTGCCTCTTATTCAAAATCAAAAGAGAACTAGTAAAGCTATAAACAAACAGCAGCATAGCAAGAAATCAAAAGAAAAGAAGACATCAAAGCATTAAAACAAGAAAACCTCATAAGCAACAAAGCAATTTATTTATGTACAAATGAAAACAAAAAGAAAACAAAATTTTTACCCATTCCTGAAAATTATAAATCTAAAAACTGAGGAATGGGATGGATTTAGACATGGATGGCCTAACCATGATCCAACTGTGCTGTTATTGAAATGGAACCCATATCTAAGATCCTGCAGTCATTTCTTTCAGCCTGAGGGAGTTGAAGGAGCTCAGGCTGGGCATCCATCATAGGACTGGCCTTTCTTGAAGTATGATGTCTTAGCTTACACTCAGTTAGATGGTTTCCCAATACAGACTCAGCAGATTCATTTTCTTCTCCTAGCTTAGTGACATTGTGCTTCATATATGGCTCTCTCAAAATCTTAATCATGTTTGAGCTACCCTTCTGAGGTAACCACAAGTGAGACCAGTCTGAAGCAAAGTACCCATTTAGTCGTGCTGTCCAATCTCAGTTCAGGATCATTCCATAACCATCAGGGATGTCTGCTACTACGATGTCAACGTAATGACATGTCCTTTTATTTGCAGCTAATTGGATCAGAACATCCTCCATTTCCCCTACTACTTTGACACTGGTTTCGTCAAGTTGAGTGACATCCCAAATAGTAGGTTTTAGCGGCCCATCAAGCCTTTTGCAAACTGCCAGGGGCATAACATTCATGGATGATCCAGAGTCTACCAAACAATTATGGACCTTATGATTTAAAATTTCAAGAGTCACCGGGAAAGGTGGAGCGCTGGTTTTCTTAGTCTTAATCAACTCAATCTTTTCTTCCACAGGTTGGTTTGTTATGGGTAACTCCTCTTCGATTTTGACAGCTGTTCTTTCCTCATCATCCTCCTTTGGTTTGGCAAGTTCAATGAGTGGCTCTGTTTCCTGTTTGCTAGGAATGTCTATGGGCATGTCATCTTTATCTTTCTCATCAACCTGCCCCTTTACTTTCTCTTGCAAATCTTGAACTTTTGAGATTATTGCATGTCTTTAATGGCCAGGATTTCGTCTTTTGTAGTTGTGGGAGTATATTGAGATTTGAGAATGTCTTCTTCCATATTAAAAAGCGAAACTCCATTCCACGAGAGCATAGTATCATCCTTTGGTTTTGCTATGGTCTGTTTCTCTTTTACCTCCATGCTACTGTCCCTAGTCAATTCTGGGTTCAACAACTTATTCATCACCAGTGTCATTGAATGTATCCATTGAGGACACTTCTTCTCAGAGTGGGGTTGTTGGTGAAAAGTACAGAAATTATCCCTTCCTATTTCTGTCATGTTTATTGATGCCACATTAGGAGGTGGGACTTGCCATTGGTTGTTATCTTCCTTTTTGGGATAGTGTGGCTTATTGATTTTCTGAATGTCCCTCTCCTTTTCCAGGTCTACAATTCTGTTGGACATTTTCTGAAGCACTCTCATCATCTCATGAAAATTATGCGTTTGATCTTCTCTAGATTTAAACAGCAGTGAGCTTCTTCTTACAATGGTCTTATCTTCAAATGAGTCAGGATAGTCCTCTATACTCTCACTTTCAGCCTCTACTCTCTCAGCCTCTTGATAGGTTTCTGCAAGTGTGGGCTTGAGTTTCATCTTGGCAAACATGGCCAACTCAGGTCCTAGGGCTGAGGTATAATACTCAATTAGAACTTTGTCTGAAGGTCTGTCAACAGTAGAAATTTTTTTTAAGTACAATGAAAATCTTTGAGTGAAACTATGTACCTTTTCATTCCTCTCTTTTCTTAACAAACCAAGCCCTTTCATCAACGAGGCATGCGTCTTCTGAGTTGTATATTTACCTCTGAAAACCCTTTCAAAAGTGTCCCAATCAGGAATGGAATTAGCAGGCAGACTGAAATACCAAGATGTTGCTGCTCCTTTCAGAGTGTGAGGGAACAATCTGCAAACCACATCTTCATACTCCCCAGCCCTTAGCACTTCTAATGCTAGATAAAAGCTTTGAAGATGATCATCTACAGCAATATTTTCCACAGGGTCAAACTTAGGTAGGAGCTTGTCAAAGGCTTGAGGTAGGTTATGGAAAGGAGGATTCAGGTTCAGAGGTGACCTAGCTCTCCATGCCGGCAAAGGATTGGGTTGATTACCAGCCATGAGCAAAGGTAAATAGATAAGCCACAAGGAGAATAACGGAAACTGTGAGTACTTGGGTCAGGTTGAAAGCTCCAAACCTCTGCTGGTAGGATAGTCTCGGGAAAATAAGCTCCACGTCCAGCCTATACTGGCGGCCCTCCTTATAGTGCCAAAACTGTTGAGGCCTGGAAATTCGCAGGAGGCAACAGTAAGGGATTCTCCCCAATCAACGTTCCCAACTAGCTCGTTGACTCTTTGGTATAGGGAATCCGTCTGGTTTTACGGTCCGGCTACCGTAGGTCAAAGTAACAAACAAGGGTTTTACCGGTTGCGGCCCGGCCCACCGGAATTTGTATTTTTTGACTTAAGAATGAAATGCAGATATCTAACTGAATGCAGGGTGGTGAAGGATGCAAGGAGCATTCACAAAGTGATGTGCAGGTTCTTACCTCTCGTCTTAGGCTCACCATGCATCTAAAACACTCATGCAGAAATGAAATGACTAACTATCTATATGCCTACCTATCTAATCTACTTATCCTATCCCCGATG
>LPNX010140845.1:117424-146962 GCA_001517045.1 Pseudotsuga menziesii | reverse complement strand
CGGTTTCCAAGATTTCTTCCAGTCGGCCATCAATCTGGAGGACCTGGCATCTTTCTTCTTCTAGAGCAGTTTGCAGGTGCAACACTTTAGCTTTCTGGGCCAAGATATGTTCTTTAACCAGCTGTAGATCGACCTGCTGTTCCTTTGCTGTCTCCAGCTCAGCAGTCAGAGAAGCCAGCCTCGCTTGCAGTTCCTGGGTGTATGAGGTATTGGACTCATAAATGACAGTCTGTTGTGCCTCTAACTCTTCCACTTTTGCCCTCAACTGCTCCTTTTCATTCTTTAAGTCTTCAATTTCCTGCTGTGCACTTTTCAGAGCCTCATGTGTTGCTTCCTTGGCCTGTGCTTCTACTTGGATGGTGTAGATTTCACTCTTTGTGGCCTCCATTTCTTTCAGCACATGTTCATATTTTCTCTTAAGTCTATTGCCTTCTTCCCTTTCTTTTCTCAGGGTGTCCTTAAGCTGATAGGAGGTCTTCTTGGATGACTCTATTTCAATCATCATTATGTCTATATTATCCTCTGAAGCATGTATTGTTGCAGTCCCAGCCCTTATAGTAAACCTTGGATCTACATCTGTCCCTACCATCATGACCTTATCTGTTATCATTTTGCTAGCCATTCCTTCCGCCTCTACCTTTCTTTCTGTTCTCCTCACTATCCTTTTAGTAGCCCTGTCATAATATACGGTGCTGAAATTAGGGACTTCTTCCCCTTTTTTCTGTACGAAGGGTACTAGCTGAAGCATAGGGGTTATAGAAGTGCTGGTAGTAGGTACTTGAAGGATTTGCACTTCAGGGTTTTCCTCTCCCTGACTCTGCCCTGATGGTGTTTCAGAGGCTTGTTGCTGTGTCAACTTTATCTTCTCAGCCTCTTGCTCTCGAAGCTCTTCATCTAGCTTCCTTTGTGCTTCCTCGGCTGCTTGTCTAGCAGCTTCTTCTGTTTCTCTGGCTGCTTCTTTTGCTTGTTCAGCTGCTTCTTGGGCAGCTTTCATTTTCTCTTCTTCTCCCTTCTGCAGCCACTCTGCAGCCTCATTTTCAAGCCTCTGAGCCTCCTCTCTTATCCTTTTGGTGACCTCTTCAGCCTTAGCTTGCTCAGCTTTATCCTGCTCACTCCCTTTTCCGCCCTTGGTGGGATGCTTTGGTTTGAATCTTCTACTAAATGCCGTCATGTTTGGTGCACTCCTGAAAACATATTCATCTCGATCAAAATGGTGGGTGTACTCGTAAAACACCTTGTGCTTCTTGCAGTGCTCAGCCATTCTGCCATGAGTGTCATTTCGTCTGAAAGTCATCTCGCCAAAGTGGAACTTCCCTAGTTCCTCTATAAATTCTGCAGCTTGCTTCACATTGGCGAAACTGCAACTGCCTAGCTTAAATGGTAGAGGTGGATAGGCAGTCTTCTTTTTCTGGAACAAGAAGTGACCAACTCCGTCAATAAACATGTGTCTGACTGCCTCTTTGTGGACTATATAATCCGTTGCATACATGGGCAGCAGATAAGGTGTTTTTGATCCACCAAACATTCTAAGATACATCCCGTTTTCTGTCAAGAAATAATCACCATACTCCTCTATTACCTGCATAACCTCTTCAGACATGCAGTTGCATTCCTTTCGGAAGATAAGCGCGTGCAGAGGCATAATAAAATGCTCACAGATCTCTCAGTAATAACTATGGTACTGATGAGCCCCCAGTAGTTTGTAGGCTGCATATACGAGCATTCTTTCCCTATCCCAAACACATTTGAGCCCGGGGAAAGGCTGGTGGCATAGTATGCATTCTATCAGAATGGAACTCATGTAGAACTCAGATTTTTTCCGGGCTTCTCCTCCTCCCAGGGCTGCAGCTACACAAGAAGAGAGACTACTTGATACTAGGCTGGCCCAGTTGAAGATTGTTCCTTCTGTGGCCACATGAAACATAAGAGGTATCCACTCCAATTTGAAGAGTCTACCATTGGCTCTTCCAAAGATCCGGTTTAGCATCAAGGCTATAAACCTGTAAGGAGCTCTCAAGCTTGATGTGTCATAGTCCTCTGTTGCTCTGTGTCTATAAAGCTTTCCTGATAAGAGCATTCTTCTCAGGGTTTCCACTAAATCCATCCTGAGGTTATCTAACCAATCGTTTGACAGGAAGACTTGGGGCTCTAGCAGGTGGTAAGCCAATGCCACATATCCAGGGCTAAATGCAGCATAGCCCTGACCTTCAACATTTCCCATCAGCATTGTGTTGTTATTTGTGTGTGGTAGAATCCATCTCATCACATCAGAGCAAGGGAACAGCTCTGGTCTGGTAGCCACCTTCATGATGACGGATTTTTCAATGTTGACGTAAATAGGTTCTTCCTCAAGACCCGTGTCTGGGACTTCCCTACGGGAAATCAGTCTGTATATCTCGCCCCATTCGTACTCAGGCTCAATACCAGAGATACATTGGGTATCCTCATATATATACTCCTTCTGTGGGACGACCTCTATTGCTGTTTGTTCTTCGACCGCAAGGGCCTTCCTTTTCTGCCTCTTGGACATTGTAAATTCTTCCTGCAATGTAAAAAACATTATGACATTTAAGCAGTTTGAATTTGTGAACATTGTGCAGCAATATATCCTTTCTCGAGTGTATCATAATTGTGACCAGTCCATAAAATCAAATCATAAATCTCTCATACTGAACAATCAAACTAGCATGCAGTACTGTGCAATGTGCCATTATCTTATGCATAGTATGGTAATGTTCAATGCAACAAATACATATATTGTTCAACCTTATAATGCCTTGAGACTATGGGTGCGCTATCTTATGATTCGATCTATATGAGCAAGCCTATCAATCATACTTATGCCTGGATTAAACCTACACTATTATGTGACCTGCCACTTCCTCATGATAGCGATACATTGAAGCAAAAACATTGTAAATTATATGCAGGTGCAGTATTCAATTATCATTCTATTGCCTAGCAAACACAGAGAAGGATTAAAAGCGTCAAGCTCATGCCAATTAACACTTTAGCCATAAAACCCAATCAGACGCATCACAAAAGAAACGCATGCGACTTGTAGCGGAGAAGTTACATTAATCTGACAGTACATTTCGCCCTCCCCAGGGAGGCGTAACCACTTTTCTGCACAGGGTATCCTCATCAAAACACGACCAACACGCTATCCTCAAAAAACGTAGCGTAATCAGCGACACACCCCTTCTACCCCACTAGGGTTTTAGGTGACCAAAAATCAAAAGGGTCGGGAAGGATGGCGCAAACAACACAGGCTAGGCTCGACTGCGAAAACTCTTCAAAACTCTATTCCTCCCAGTCAACTGTAGGTCCAACCTTCTGCCTCGTCGAGGCTGCGAAAACGCGCCAGCGGAATGGCTAGAGTCCACAGGTTGGGGATGCACCATGGAAATCAATAAACTACCAAACCCCCCACGGCAGCGCCCAAAATCCGACCACTCCTTGTCTATCATGGCCGCGCAGCAAGGCTTGGCGCAGACGGCGTAACGACCGTCTGCGCCTAACCCCTTCAACCCTTGTGCACACGAGGCAGTGACTAAGGCGAAAAGAAAACGGCTTAAATGGTAAAAAACGCCCCCTTTACCCAAGGTTAAGATAAAACCCACTGGCACAAGCTTAAATCCTAGCTGGACGAGGGAAAACGCCGGGGACCCAAAAATATGGGAGAAAACCAATAACCGTTCAAACGTGATGGGAAAAGACGGAATAAACCTACCTGGCAGTCCGGCGAACGGCTAAGTCGATGGCAGTTGGAATACTTCTTCCACCTAGAAGCTGGTACAACGACAGCTAGATCCTCTCTCCCTTCGAAGCCTGACAGCTCAACGCTAAGCTCACCACGACAGTGCTCGATAATCAAAACAAACAATACAAAAACCCATACCATCGCACCGTATAAATATTAAAAACGCCACACGTGCGAGAGCATTTAAATCGGGCGCGAAACAAAAGTTGCGTCGGGCGACTAGAGCTTCAGTCCCTTCGTAACGGCGGATGGTCCACAATACTAACTCACTTGCACGGCTAAAATAGAATGCGTGAACTACAATCGGGCACCGACGGGTACCTTGATCGGATGACCAAGAATCCAAACTCCTCCGCAACAGCGGGCCCTCCGACTCGCAGCCCAATCAACTCGACACCTTCCGCAACGGCGGATCCTCAGAGCATGATGCCGCCCGCAACGGAGGAGGAAACGATGGCCAAGCGTTCCGATACGAAGCTGAAACACACATCGGGGCGCAAAAGAAAAACTAAGTCCAAAGTGATCCGCAACGGCGGACGCCCGAAAAGGAGATTTGTCCGCAGCATCGGACGAAGAAGACTTCAAACCCGTCCGATAGAGAATCAAAAACCACCCGATGAAGAATCACAACTCGCGCGCAATGGTCGGAGAGAAAAGGAAAGCTTAAACCCGAAAAAGGCCTGCAACGGTCGGCGCGAAAAAGACAATCAAGATCTGAAATTCACCCGCAACGGCGGGACAGTCAAACGAATTAACTCCCGATACAGGAAGGTTTTAAAAGATATGCAAAACGACGATGAACTCAATTAAAGATGGGATTCTTTTAAGCATTGAAATGAGAAAAAATCAATCGATTGAAAACAATCCCAAGTGCTGGAAGAAGCTTCAGCAAATCATAGACCAAAAATCAATAGGCTGAAATCAAGGAACAAAACGACTAAATCAAAGTATAGGAGGGCCCCAAAATTTTAGAATTTTGGGAAAACTGTTGTAGCTGCAACACATCTATGAATTCCTTGTGAAGCACAACAAGAGCGTTGTTGAGATGGCCCCATTTTGAATCTTCAGATCGGATTTGCTCTTCAATGAGATTCTTGAGCTTGGTCAACTCCGATTGCAACTCTGCCAATCTCTCCTCCAGGGATAGGCCCGGGTTTGAGCATGATGCCATGGAGGCCATCCTTGAGAATAGAAGACTGTCGCTTGACCTCAAAGAGAAATGCTCCTTGTTGAGTGGAGAATTGCACTTTTGGTGCCTCTTGCTGCTCGGATTATTGCTTTTAACTTCAGAGGAGTCATGAGGCTTTTCCATTCCTGAGAGGAGGGGACAATAATTCTGATGGCGATGGGATTTGACTTTGAAACGTCTTGTTGTGAGAGGTTCCAGACCAGACTCTGACGAGCTGAGATATGGAAGAAGATTTGATTCTTTTGTCAGGGAAGGGATCATAGGTTCACGTGATAGTCGTTGATCCAGCCAAATAGATACTCCACTAGCATTAAGGTATGTTACAGAAGGAGACGGTCCCATCGACTGATAAAAGACTCTTTCCCATGAGCGTACCACTATTGGCTTCCAGATCAGCCATTGCATTTAGACCCCTTAGAACATGAAAGAAATGGATATTTTGAAACTTGGAGATCAACAAGTCGATTTTCTTGAGAATGGAGGCAAGATGAACCTGGGATGGACACCATTTTGAGATCATTGCCTGAATGATTATCCTCGAGTCTCCAAAGACCACTAATGACTGGATATTTTTGCTTAAAGCTAGCTTAAGACCTTGCCAAAGCATGAGAGCCTCCGCTTTGTTATTGGTCTCCTGGCCTATCCCCTAGGCAAAACTAACAGCACTACCTCCATTAGAACTCAAGATCACCCCCCCGCCCCCTCCAGCCACTCCAGGATTCCCTTTGGTGGATCCATCGAAGAAAAGGCAATGGTCCTTCAAGGACGATATCCATTTGATGAATTCTTGCTCTTCCAAGCGAATTTACCATGCGGGAGGCAGCGAAGGATTGGGGGGCGGTCTGAGATGATGGTATGGGACTAGCTCATTCAACCACTGATATTCTTCAACTTCAAGATCCCTTGCATTTCTAAGAGTGGCTTTAGTTTCCAAAGCTTCTCCCATCATGGCTCTGAATTTAGTCGCTACCCTAGAGGAACTGCAAATTTCATCTCTAAATATTCTATTATTCCTCTTAAGCCAGATTTTCTAGCATGTGAATTTTGGAATACACATCCAACAAGTCTTCAAGAGATTTTTTTATTGAAGCAGAACGAGGATCTAATGGCCCAATTATTTAGCATGTCCTGGAGATTGCTTGGCAGGTCAATTATGTCCGGTTTCAGCTTCAGCACTTCACGCCAGGTTTCTTTTGCGAAGGGGCAGAGAATGAACATATGTTTAGCATTTTCCTCTTCTTCCAAGAATAGAGGGCATCTGGAGGGGCCTTCCCACCCCCTTCTCCTTATATTTTCCTAGGTTAGAACGCTTCTATGTGCCAAAGTGCAAGTGAAGAAATCAATCTTAGGAATGGAGGTGAAGGTCCACATGGATTTCCATTGTGCAGGGTCAGGAGGGGCATATGGGATTGCTTGGAGCATATGATACCCTTCTGCAGCCGAATACTTGCTGGAGGTGGAGCCCCAACCTCTTTTATCTTTTTCTAATTCCTTTAGGGGAGACTTCCCTTGGAGAAGATCTATTAGTTTTATGGCTTCTGTTTCGAGGTTTTTGGGGTAACCCCTTAGATCCTAAGCTTCCTAGCTTCAAATCTTCATCAGCTCCCCAACTGGAAATGTCCCACAAGGTGTTGAGATTTCTATTCTAAAGCCACTCTTTTATATTCTCCATTTCTCCATGTTGTCTCACAGGCAGATCACCTGGGATCTGATCGTCCCAGATTCTTATAGGTTTTCCATTTCCTAGGATCCAGTACAACTTATCTTTAAAAAGCTCCAGAGCTCTACGACACAGCATGAAAATAGGTGATCCTTTGAGGACTCTTGGCAGTTCATCTAAACATCTTGTCTGCTGCTCTTGTAAGTATTTCTTCCATAGCACTCGCTTACTCCAGAGGATTTACCTAAGACTATATTCCAGAGCAGTTTCGAGCCCAATGTTAAGTTTTGACTGGCTATGTCCCGAATTTGAAGGCCTCCTTCCAGTAATGGATTTTTTACTTTGTCCCAATTTACTAAATGAAGCTTTCTCTCATTTTGTTACCCCCCTTCCCAGAGAAATATTCTTAACAACCCATTCAGTTTATTGATGAAGGTTTTGGTGGCCAGCAGCATTGAGTTTTGATAGATGGGGAGGCTTATCAGAACTGACTTCATCAGCACTGCCTTTCCTGTTGTGTTTAACCAGTTGGCTCCCCACGCTTGAATTTTGGCTTTCACTTTGTCCAGGAGTGGCTTCCAATGAGTAACTTTGGGGTTGTTTTTGAAGATTGGGATTCCTAAGTATTTAAAGGAATCCCAGAATACAGTCCCTTCCATGTCTAAAATTTTGGTAATTTCCACCATCTCCCTACTGGAGCAGTTCCACCCATAACGACGATGATGATCCATCGATGATGATGTGTCAAGAAGTGTTGATGAAGGTGGTGAGAGAATACCTTCCTAGTTTAGAGGAAGTGTTCTTGTAAATGTAACTTCAGAATATATTACGTTGTATATTATTATTGTATTTTATTATACTTCCATCAGAGATGTTTTTCCTCTATTTGGGATGTCATTATTATGCTTCGTCATTGAGGTAATCTATCTCTGAGGAAGTTTGTGGGGTTTTCTCCTTTATGGTTTCCCCGAGAAAAATCTTTGTGTCTTGTGTATCTTGTTGTGCATGTTATTCTTTCAGTTAAATATCCTAATCAAATTGAATTAAAGTGGAAACTGTTATTTTTCCTTCTTGTGTCTTCTAGTGATGCTCCTAGAACAATATTATTTTCTTCGAGCCTTTCAATTTCATTTAGTGCACAGTATAATTGTTTTTCAAGATCATTTTTCCTCTTACTCATATGCTTTTCCAATGTTTCTTGAAAGGTATTTTCCTCCTTGACTTGTTCTTCAAAATTTAACAATTGTTCCTTTAAGGATTTATTCTTCTTTCCTGAATTCTTCATTTCTTCCAAATCACTAATCAGTTCACCTTCCCAGTGAACTTCTGCATTTTCCTCATCTTCAGATTTGAAGGTTTATTATTTACTGCTACTACTTGATCTAATTTTTGCATCATATTTTGAGGGTGAAATATAGATTCCATTGTAAAAGTACTTACTCAATGATATTGGTTGGTCTTCATGAGTTTCCTATTCTAATGATTCTTCCTTGATACAAGAATAACAATTGTCTTTTTCTTCTAAATCTTCATCTTCTACAAATTCCATGAAAAACACTTCGCTTGAACTGTCATCACCATCAGCGTCTTCAAATGATATACTTTATTCCTTTGAGCACACAATCTTTCTTTGTTTAGGGAGCTTCTTCCTCAAATCAGGTCTGTCTTGTTGGTATGCCTTCCTTCATTCTTTGTGATTGAAGTCTTCTTCACTATCACTGTCTATGTTTTCTTTGTAAGGACATTTTGAAGCGAATGACCTACTCTACCACATTTAAACCATTTGAAGGGTAACTTACCTTTGTATTTTCTTCAACCCCTTTTTAATTTCCTCACAAAAAATTATTCCTCTTCATCTAATCCATCAAAAGGAATTTTTGTAATGCTTGTGCTCGCTGGAATTTGTCTTGTTTGTGTCTTTGAAGGCTACTTCTTTCCTGGAAGATTTCTCCTTTTTAGTCCTCCTTTTGTATGTAGTAAGAATCCCATGTAGTTAATATTTTATCAACTTATCCAAATTAGTTCTTTCTTCTAGGTCTGACACTTTGGAGTCAAACCTCAATGGAAAAGTTATTAGTACTTTTTGGACTACTATTTCTTCAACAATTTGCACTCCAAGGCCTCTGATAGCATTACCAATTTCATCGACTAAGAGAATATATGATGCTATGTTTTCTTCTTCTTTCATCTTCATGGTTTCAAACTATCTTGAATAAGTCTGCAATTTTTCCCTTTTTATTTTTTCATCCCCGTCATAGATATTTTTGAGTTTATCCCATATTTATTTTGTTGATATACACTGAAAGACATTGGTAAACTCAGAATATGTTAATCCACATAGTAATGCATTTTTATTCCTTGCATTATATTCATATTGTCTTCTGTTAACTTCATCAATCGACGTAGTTTTGGGAACATTGTAACCATTTTCCATAGACCACCAACTATCGACTCCATGAGATTGCAGATACATTTCCATCCTTTTTCTCCATAAAGTATAATTTAACCCATCAAATCTTGGTGCTCTGTTAATGGAAAGACCTTATTTTCCCATATCTGTGCAGAGATCTATCTTCCAGTTGTTAAATTGTCTATTGTTACTAAAGACACTTGCTTTGATGCCAATTGTTAGAATTCTAATAGATATTGAGAATGGGGGTGAATCAGTATCTAGCGCAGATTAAACAATTTTTCACTTAACAAATTATACTCCAATTTCTATTTCATTCAAAANATGTATATATATATATATATATATATATATATATATATATATATATGATGACATAGAAATATAGGAGACATCAATCTCCAGAATGTGAGCATCAACTCACTCAAACACAAATATGATTGGAACACCAATCCCATAAGCAAGCACCAACTTGTTGTATCCAGGCACTGACCTAAGAGGATCTCAATCATTTTGCACAAGTACCAACTTGTTTTGTTTAGGCACCAACCTAAAAGGAGACTACAATCTCCAATCCTTGTTCTTCAACACCAACTGAAAGGAAGCTACAACTTCATGCCCTTACCCCTTCCTTCCACCTTGATAAGAATATGTTATTACAAAACTATGACTACAGTGATCTACGATCTACGTCTTCTACAATCCACATTCTACAATTTCCTTCGGCTTCTGCAATCTATGACTTCTTTGTTTTGCAGTTTGCGAACAACCTCTTTCACAGTTTGCTATGTCAGTGATTTGTGATAGGCAACTTCAACATAAATTGCTTTTACTATATATCTTCTTCGCACATCTTAGTCCTGGGTATCCTTCTAATATGTGCACTGTCTGTTTCTCTTCTTCATTGATTTTGTGCATTCGTCTCTTTGTTGTATATATTTCTTCTGGATCATTGAGACATTGATACCCCAATAATTTGAAGCGTGCAAACTCGAAATATCACTTCTTGTTCATCTTCAAGCTTACTTCAATGTTTCCATCTATTGCTTATTTATACTCTTCATTTTATTCTTGTTTAATTGATTTGTCCACGCGTTGGGGTTCCTCTAAGTTGGTGACACTCTTCCTTACTTTTCAGTCACACTTCTTATTCTTTTTGTCGATTTGCGCTTTTGTATCCTTTTAGACTTCGGGGGAGTTGCGCACTAGAAGGCCACTATTTAGTGGGACTTTCACATTAGGAGACCATCACTTGTGGGTCTTGCACACTTCTAAGACCTGTATACATATCTTCTATATACTTCTTCAAACTGGCTACAAGTCTTCATGCTTCTTGCTTTTTATTCAATATCAACACCTAGTTTGTTTGACATCAATATGCATCTTGTTTGTTTGACATCAATGATGACACCAAAGTTCAACAACAAGTTATATGCCAATCTAGAGAAATAAACATTCTACATGCAAAGAATTCAATGTTTGGGATACATTGCGGATGGACATAGTGTACGCGTAGATCTAGCTAAGATCTAAGTTACTCGTGATTGCTCAGCCCAAACAACGTCTCTAATAGAGCTCCACAATTTATTAGGTCTTGTTCACTTGTATTTTAGGTTCGTGATGGAATTATCTCATATCATTTGGCCCCTAATCCAAGTGAGCTAGGGTAGGGGCAAAGCCAAGTCTTTGAAACATACAAAGCATTCAAGGATTTGAAACATTGCCTTTGTTTGACACCAATACTCATTGTACTAGATGTGCAACAACCCTTTGCGTTTGAGACAAATGTTTTTGATTACGTTGTTGATGCATTCCTCACTTAGTATGGACATCCAATGGCCTATCATAGTGAGACATTTTCTGATGTTGTTTGTAGGTACCCCACATATGATAAGGAGATAAACTCCATTGTATAGGATTTTCACCAATGGAAGCATTACATCTTGGGGAAGGAGATAATCATCCACAGGGATCACAAGCCCCTATAGTTCATGCAAACACATGGAAAGTTACTAAATGACCTCCATTAGAAGTGTTCCATGTACTTGTAACAATTCCACTTGAACATCAAGTACAAGAAAGGTAGCACAAATCCCATTGTTGATTGCCTCAATTGACACCCCAGTTGCGTCACTAACCATAGTGCTAAATCTTGAGGACCTGAGATCTTCGAGTGCTCCCAATTATATGATAGTGAACCCGAATTTGATGTCATATATTCATCTCCATGATGAATTTTTAAGCCATCCAAGCCGTCTTTTTGTTCCTTCAAGCAAGCGTGAGAAACTGATTTGGGAGGCACATTACAGTTGGGTGGTAGGAAATTCAGTGTGGAGAAGACATTGGCAATGTTAAAATAGAAATAAAAAATGTTTCCTTGGATATGTTAGCCATGAAAAAAGGAAAGGAGGAACTATGAAGAGTTGCTCATGCCTTGGAGCACAAGGGGAGAAGAATTCCACCAACATGTTTTTAATCAATAGAAACACCATTGGTGAGAGTATACCAATGGAGAAAATAAAGAGTGCCACATAAATATTTTTGTAATAATTGGATGATGCATTGTTCATGCATCAAGAATTGAAGATAGAACACATGAGGATGATGACCAAAGTTTTTTTTTGAAGCAAAGTGTGTTGATAGAGGAAACAACCATGGTGGAGGTCATGCAATAATTATTGTTTCTCTTAATGTTTGTCACAATTTCACTGTGGGTACAAGTAGTGTGTGCAATTTTGCATAAGAGGGAGGAGTCATCGTGGACGTGAATGAGCTTGTTGAGATTGAAACTATCGACACATGGGAAAATATGGATAGGATGAAGCAAAGTGTGGTTAAAGAGATCACAAACTTGATGAAATTTGTACCTCTAAAGGTTGCAACCTTGGAAGAAGAAGGTAGATGAGAAGACCCATTGGTGTTCTTACAACATCTAGGCTTAGTGTTGTTTCTAGGTAAGATGATGGGAAAGAACATACAAGAGAAATATGCCAAATTGGATACAACATTGTATGCTCCAAGAGGTTTCTTATGACAACCTTCTTGGATATGGATCCATTTCACTCCATGAGAAAATTTATTGTAGTAGGAAAGAATTTCATGAGTCTACAGAGGAACATTTCCTCTTGGGGTGTGCACAACCAACAATGGTTCAAGGTGTGGAGTTGGAGGAAGAAGATAAAGAGGCACTAATTTGTCGGTGTGTGGATTCTAGGGTGGCTTGAGCATATAGGAAGTGGGATTGAAGGTTTGATAGGGACATGCATCACCAACATGAGGTTGTGTTTTTATTTACGTTGAGACTTTGATGTAGGGGCATCATCAACTCCCCAATGTTGCAACAAGGTGCATGTGGATAGAGGGTTGAAACACACAATGTTGAAGAATTGACGCGACAACAATTAATTTTTGTATCATGATTCATCCTGAACAGTTCGATCACCCAAATCACATCTAACAACTAACATTTTCCCCTAGATGATTTAGGAGAATGAACTGCCTCGTATCTTTGGTCCTGGGAGTCTATGGTGGGTGTTCAACTTGCGCCTGAAATTGACAAATACTTTTCTCCATGCAACTTCAATTTTGAGGTGTATGTCTTTACTTCAAAAAGGGCCCCACAATCTCTCCCTCCACGTGCTTTATGTGTGGTAGATTATTTGGCGGTGGGATGATTTTTGTTGTGGCCTTCACTCACATTTATGGTGGTGGTTAAAGCATGCCACTTTGTGTGTTTTTAGAGGTTGGGCGTTAGTCATTTGGTGGAGGTTGTTGGAATTTTATTGGAGAGATAAATGTGGGAAAAGCAAGGATTTTTTTAGGAAGAGAGGCTTTTGGAGAGAATCTCTCTCATAAAGTAGAGGATCAGAGAGAAGCATGAAGAACAAAAGGTATTCGAGGGTAACAAAGATAAGAGAGATCAAAAGAAGACAATAAAAAACAAGGAGTAGATTGTATGTAGGGAAGTGATGTTGAAGTTTTTGAGAATTGAAATAATTCTAGCTCAGGCTTGAGAGAAATTGACCTACAATTTCCTGGAATTGAAGCACAATGCAAAACCCCTGTGAAAATAAGGAAAATTGCAACAAATCACAAGGAGCTCATAATTGCAATGTTCGAAAGAGAAATTGTCCATAATTATGTGTATTTAATGTAAGCTTAGTCAATATTGACAATGGTGGGCATCCTATAAGAGGAAGGGCTTGTCCTTAATTAGTTATGTTGTAAATATTGTAATTGAAACATCCATGAGTCTGCTCATATATGTAGTTATATTTCTAGATCAATACAAGCAAACCATATGTTTTATTTTTCAGCGCAATGATATGACAACACAATGCTTAAACAAGGTAACTTACATCTCGGGTCTATATGTGTAAGATACATATGTGCATATAAGAAAGTTCTTATGTATATACACATATATACATATATGCACTTTAATACATGCATAGCATACATATGCACATATACATCAATGTTTCCATACATGCACCTATTATTCCATATATGTATATGTATGTACATGTGGAAGCTGATATAGGAACAACCTTGAGATTTTGGCAACCTTGTACACCCAATTTTTTTTAAAGTTTTTTGGTTTTATTTCATGTTTTTCCAAATTTTCTACAAAGACATGGATTTAATATTTTAATTAACATTCTTTCATCTCTTATAGTGAAGGTCTTAAATTTGGATATATTCTAGGGGATACATCCTTCTACCTTCTCATCAAATTTCATAAAAAATATTGAGTTTAAGGAGAACACATATTCCATATTTAGAGCACGACAAAAAACACTAAACCTTGTAGAAAACTCTTCAATTACTTTCTCATTATCGATGGATAATAAATGGATTAAATCATCAACCTTGATTACAGAGCCTAACCCCAAGAGAATCAGGAGAATGGAACTCATGACCTTCTATCTTTAGGGGAGTGATGTCACATCTAAGTTATGATTGTTTGAGCTGACCCTTGAAGCTAAGATCTATTTTTGAATTACAACAAGAAACAAAACAGTTTAGGAATTGAACAATTCTCACTTCATAGTTTAAATAATTGACAGTTTAATGTAATGGAGGCCTTTTAATTCTCCATAGTTGGGGCTTTTTGAATTTGTTGATTGTGTAAGATCCGAAAATCTTTTTAAGATCTTTGTATGTAATAAGGCCGGAATGAATTTTACCATAAAATTATTAACACAAGGTCATCCATACTGATATCTTCTTCCCCATGGATGATCTAAAAACTATATACCCTACCTAACCACCTAGAGTCATTGATATCTTGTTACTATTTGAAACTGCATTTAGTTGCTAATTTGCAATTTCATAATAACATAATTAAAGATATTTACATTATGTATTATTGGAATTCAATTAAATAATATCCTTTCTTTCTCTTCAGATGCTGTTCCATAGTCTATCTCTGACTTAAAAGACCCAAGTCTAAAATCTATCTCTCTAATTGGCAAATTAAATAATATCCTTTCTTACTCTTCAGATACTGTCCCCTAGTCTATCTATGACTTAAAAGACCCAAGCCTAAAATCTATCTCTCTAATTGGCAAATTTATGCACCATAACTGCCAACAGCCATGCCACTTTGCATATTCATGATCTTGACACTTCCGTGCTCTCGCTATAATGCCTTCCCAACTGTTTGATTGTTACCACATGCCCTCTTGATTACTGCCATGATGGTATTTCATACATCTGCAAAAATCCTTTGAAAAACAGTAGCTTATATCTATCTAACAAATGCATGTGCTGGTGTAATACCTTCAAAGTATTCCTGCATATTAGTTCCATATGAGATATGTATCTTCTCCAGAACATACAAACAAAGCAAAGAATCTCATTTGCAGACTATTCTGTCTCCTTGCAAACATTATTCCTAGATACCTTCGGTAAGGGGCACAATCAGGAGATGTGTTTCGTTGTTTTAATAAACTGTATTAATCTGCATAACCCATCACTCTAACTTGTACTTACCACTCTGGCTCAGGGTTAGTCCTTGATATAGAATAGAGCAGTAAAAAATGTTATTTGGGAGATGTTGCACATTTCCATTCCACATCTTTAATTTATCCCGATTAGATCCTATCACGCGTGGTATTTGCACACAGTTTGACCAGAGCCTGAGCCTGAATCTTCGTACAAGATTGCCTTTTACATGGAACCGATTAAAACTTAAACATTGTCATTTGCAATTATCTTGAAGTTAAAAAAACTGATTGTAAATACAATCGAGTTTTGTTTTTTTGGTGTCTTGTGATAGCAAGTTTTTATCTGTATTTTTTGAAGTCCTGTGATAATATTTTTTTATTGAAAAGACATTTAGATCCACAAGACAGAAAACATAAAACAAGAGCGATGAAAATTTCTGTCGAAATTGTATGTACCAGAAAAGATGGTAATCGCAATTTAGATTGGCTGCCTGCCATCAATAATCCATGTTCACTGGTTGCTCATGAAACAAATTTAAGTTGTGGTTGTATTCCTAAGAAAAAGAGATGAAGCCTGCCAATCCATATAATTTGATCAAAATGTTTGAACTGAAACCATGAACTTTGGTAGACATTGAATGAAAACCCCCCAAAAAAACTATCAAAAGTGTGCCTGCAAGTACACCGTATTTATATTTACTGACAGGAATACATCTAAATCAAAATCAACAAAGTGGATTCCAAATCAAGTTTACAGTAAGCAGCTAATACTGTAATCTTCGACTGTATATAACTTATACCATAGAAGAACCAGAATTTATTACACAGGACCAGGTCCACGGAGGAGCAGCCTTTGTTCTTGAATCAATAATTATTTACAATTAAAAATAATAATATAGTAGAAAGGAGACAAATGGGTTATTGTCACAGCTTTGTTTCACTCCGAACTATCGTTCAAGCAAATACAAATTTCTAATGGGGATTGTTGGTATGGGCAGGACAGGCACAAAAGCCCCAAGGACTGTGATATCCTAGTATCTAGTTAGTTCTGCAAACATGGCTGCAACTGAGCTCTACATGATCATGCTAATAACAATGTAATGCTATTAAGACAAGAATAAGCTGTTTTACAAGTTACTTCGACTAGGCATTACTAGTTACAGTTCAGAGGAAAATGGTTTCTAATTTGATTTCATTTATAAGGCATCCTTTAAACACCAAAGGGAATAACTAAAACACTAAAGAGTCAAGGGCATTTCTGAAATATTTCCAATTGGAAGCAAGAAAAACGCGGTCCTAGACTTGAGAAGGGCATTTCTGAAATAAGATTTACTTCTAACAGTTTTAACAAAGGCGTGAATCTACAAACACTCATGACTAGTATTAGCTCCTCCGCACATGGTGCAAGCGAGTCTCTGCTCTCAGGAAATTTTGATGTATTTCAGTCACACAAATTCTGCACCTTCATTTCCATCATGGCTATTGTCATTAGCTTTGCTAACTTTCCCTTTCAGGGAAGAAAATGAATTTTGTTTAAGAGCTAGGGTCTTTCCCACAGATTCAGATGCTTCTTTCAGATTAAGGTAGGTGTAAACAGACATTGCTCCTAGAGCCACTGCTGCTCCACCAATGCTTGACATCCCAGGATTAGACTGAAAAAGGAGAAAACCTCCAAGAAGAATAACACAGGTCTTGAACTGTCCAAGAACAACATGAGTAGTGGCGGAAGTGGCCCTGCAACAACAATTTTTGCCAGTTACATTCTGAAATTGTGCATTTAAACATCAAAGTTCAGCTTGTTTTAAGAAAAATATTTATCAGAGGAGTTTCTTACCCAAGTGCTAAAGCACCAGACCACTGTAGCAGAAAACCCAGTGTAGCAGAAAAAATAATAGCCGACACATTGGAGATATTCCATTTAAAAGCTAGTAAACCGGGAGGATCTAGCCATGGCATTACAGCCACCAAAGTAAAGATGGTTATGGGCGTTGTTTTCCACATCAATCTGCTCAAAGTTGTTACCACAGCTATAAATTTAGAGGTGTCGTTTATATCAAAGAATATCCCTATTTCTTTCAACAATAAAACAAGTGTTATGGTAATGAGAACAGTTTAATGTGCAATCCCTAGTTCCCAAGCCACATTAAAGAGGAACAATAAATACTTACGCAAGTGCAGTCCAATTGTCTTGTTGTTGGAGATTTGACCATAAAATTTTGTTTGCTGCACTTGGTACTATCCATGCTAAAGCTATCAAAGCACCAAATAGATTAAATTGCAAGTCTGTGACAGTTGCGACAGCCACTCCTAGAGAAACAACTGTCAATGCCAGAACCTGAGAAAGAGAAACCAAAGTTTCTTAATCCCTAATCAAAAGTAAAATCCATTTAGGAAGACAGATATGACTGAAGATTTAAGGTTCACTGTTAGAAAAATAAATACCTTTTGGAAAGAAACTGTCTTCCCAAAGAACAGAAACTCTGACAGCACAATTGTAGGTGTAACAGCGATCTTCGCCATCTGATAAAAGCCCACACTACAATCAAAGTAATAATAAGTTAAACTGCAATAAAAAAAGCTAGAATTCTGATATTGAAAAATAACTAGAATACAGTACCTGTTGTACTTTAGGCTGACATTTGCAAGGCCATTGGAGAATGCCATGACTACACCCAAAGAAATCAGAGAAGTAAATGGTGTTGCCTTTGCTGGGGGTGATGCAGGAAGCAGAGCACATGCATTGAGGGAAGCCAATAAGAGCCAGCTTAATGCATAGTGGATTAGTGTGAGAAAGATGGGGTAGTTGAATCCAACCCTCCCAAGCAACTGCAGTCACAAAACACATATTTAAAATTTTTGGAATAGATTACATCTCACTTCGTTGTATACACAATTTTTATAAAAACAGTCCTACTCACAAGCCAATTCCGCAGATTCAATGTGCTTACAGCCCAGTAAATAGTTTACAATTGCCACCTATTTGCCTAAGAGCGATAGACAGAAACATCAAGAAGGTAAATGTATAAACTGAGAACCCACCAATTTGTTCATCATAATGATGCTAACAGCAACCATGAAGTTGAAAGTCAAAGCAACTTCTGGACCGCAAAATCTTTGCTGCAGCCGCCTTGCTCCTTCTGAAGTACGGAGCTCGCTGAATAAAGATGTCCGCAGTTCTTCCAAGGCCCGCCCTGCCACAAAAGGTATGGATACACTTCTCATTAGACACGTGTAAGAGGGATTAATTCTTACAAACATGTCAGATCTTCCACGAAAATATTCTCTGTATTAGTTTTTTCCTTGCAAAATCAAGAGTGGCGTTAGCCTTGAAATAATCCTATTCCAATGTAAGAAAGACCCCAATTTGCACATTCCAAGTCAGATCTTCAACGAAAATATTCTCTGTATTAGCTTTTTCCTTGCAAACTCAAGAGTGGCGTTAGCCTTGAAATAATCCTATTCCAATTAAAGAAAGGCCCCAACTTGCACATTCTGTTATCCTGGTTATTTAAGATTAATGATTTGTTTTTCAAGTTATGATATAATAGGCTCTATCCTTAACTGAAATCTTCAAAAATCTCCATCCAAAGGTAAGGGAAAACATAAATCCAGCAAAATTTGCAGTTTCATACACGTCTTGAATACTTTCCTATATACATATTTACTCATGTATTTTATTCATTTTGTCAGTTTTCTCTCACTAAATCATTAGGAATTTTTTTAGTGTTTTACCTTTCATTAGTCCATAAAACCAAGAGAAGGCTAATCCTTCAAAATTATAAAATATTAAATCTAGCAATACACCTACATAATAAGCACAAATAGGTAATTATTTTCTTGAAGTACACAAATTTAACCTTTGCAGCTGTGTACTACAACTTACATCCATCTCTTCATGATGCCTTAAAGAAATTCCCATCCCTTTAGCTTTTCAAGCTTCCACCTACTAAAAGTTCTGATGCTCAACTCATTTATTCATCCCTTTATGATGCCTTACAGAAATTCTCATCGCTTCAGCTTTTCAGGCTTCCACTTACTCTAAGTTCTGATGCTCAACTCATTTTTTCATTCCTTTGACCATTGTTTTAAAATGTTTAGTTTTTTCTGTATCAGTCTTAAAATGTTTGGTTTTTTCTGTATCGTTGTTTTAAAGTATTTAGTTTTTACATCACCTCCCAAAGCCTCTATTGCCTTCAAGTTCTGCGGTTGAATGCCTGCATCTAGGGAACCCAAGTAATCCGTACATATGGTATAAAACAAGCCAGGTGTAGATTTCACTCATTTAGTTTTGATCAATGGCTACAATGCAATAATTAACCACAGGTCATGTCCGAAATTCCTATGGAAAATCTCTACCACACAAAAGAACAGAGTCTTTGAGGCAAAGGGTAGATGTAATTATCATGGGCATCCCTGAATTGTGCTGAAAAGAATATGGCAATTTGGGTTTAGACGAGTAATTTATGGCTGGGAAAGGANAGTCTTTGAGGCAAAGGGTAGATGTAATTATCATGGGCATCCCTGAATTGTGCTGAAAAGAATATGGCAATTTGGGTTTAGACGAGTAATTTATGGCTGGTAAAGGATAAACCAGTGATCATAATAGGAAATCATATGGAGTTATTTCATGCATCCACACAACATAGGATTCATGGATGCATTGTAGTATAAATGGGCTTCCTTGAAATACACCAAGTGTAAAACTAGACAAAGGGATTTGGTTGAATGGCATATGTAGGAATTATGCAGGAACCCTGAATTCAAGTAATCGGCTCTATAGGTAAAAGAAGTTGTAAGGCAAAAGCAGTCAAGATGAAGACAAGCTCTGGCTGTAAAATTGAATGAATTGGCTTCGATCTAATCTTTGGTTGAAGCAATTACACGCAATGGTCGCCACACCCCATCTCATGAGTCATTTTACTTGCACACATAACACAGGCCTCAACGCCAAAAATTGGCATATATTGAGAGTGGAAGAATCCTTGGAATTGAGCTGGATGAAAAACTGTATCCAGTCATTACACATTCGCACCCAATGCATGCCAAATGCCAAACTTGGATGTATAATGTTGCGCCTGAGCTTCCTTCAAATAAAGCTGAAAATAGAAACAATCAAGAAAATTGTATGTAAAACTCTAAGTCCTGCACAGACTATACACAGAGGACATAAGAACAAATGCAGAGATGCCCAACTATGTACATACTTACCAGGTTCAAAAAGTTATGTAAGTTAGAGAAGGTTGAGGTTTGGAAAAGTCTGGGATTAATAAAAAAAGATTGAAAGGCTTGAAAATATGGAACACATAAAAGTACACTTGAAATTATACACGCTACTCAGAAATTTATATAATAACAGAGAAATACATAAACATGCATAAAAATTGTAATTCAAAACAGAGATATGTAGAACTCAAAGTAGTTTTATGACTTTTGAATCTTAAGTTTTTGGTTTCCTTCTTTATTCTTACCAATTTAGAAAGTTTTAGAGGCTTGGTCAGTTTGAAAGGTGGGGAACCTGAGCCAGGTCATGCAAAACCTGGTTATTATCCCTCGATCATGAAGAAACAATTTTAGCAAAATGGATCTGGTCTAAAGGTTCTTGGGGAGCAAATACCAACAAGAGATCAACATATCCATTTCAGTACTCATAAGACACAACCTAAGCCTCAATGCCAAATTGGGTTTTGATTATGAATTTGATCTTGAGCTGGCTCAAGCTTATCCATCCTATAATGAAGACCTGGATACAAAATCGGATCAAGTGGGTCTGGTCTAGTGATCGATCAGGAATTCGAACTCCACGAATTCGTCTTATTTGCAAACAAGATGTATACAGATGAATCCGCGCATAGACAAAAGATGCCAAAGAGCCTGAAGTAAAATTGCCCTAATTCTAAAATCATGCAGGTCCTACTTGCTAGAAGCAAAATTAAGCATACAGAAGCTCACTAGAAGCCCTAATTCTAAATTTTCCAAATGTTTCATTAAGGAAAAGGGGCACATGTGCCTACCGCGTTCTCCAGCATCGCTGTCTTTTCGCTTGAGCATTTTCCGAACATCCTTGCCGATGATGAACTTCATCGTCTCTCCAACCACAGACCTCGTCAGCATTTTGTGAGTGTTCAGTGCAAACCCAGCAACACAGCATGATAATCGATACACCTTCGCTCTACAGGCCTCGAACTTGCAATCTCTGAACTAGTAAAACATCATATAGGAAGCAAAGTCGTTCATTTCCAATCCACATTGTCTCCTCTCGTCTAAGAAAACAGGTCTGCAATGCACGAGAGACAATTACTGTGAAAAGCAAACCTCAGAACGAAGTGTAAGGCACCCATTAATGGGGAGAGGGACCCAGAATTTTACCATCCAAAGAAGCAGTTGGCATCATCTCCATGGCCGATTAATAATAAGTTCACTTAAATCAATGGGCACAGCTATAAACAGGATTATCAGGTGGCATCTGGCCTGGCTCTCCATTCTCTGACCGTTTGTATTCTAGGCAAAAATGCTCTCCTCTTCGACAGAGAATAAAAATATGTATTTGTTCAGAAGCGTGGGTACCAGTCATCGAATACTGTGTGAATTGTTGTGGGATTGGTCAGCTTTAGGCCGTGAAAAAAGAGATTAGTTATTCTATTCGAGGAATTTGTTGCTCATTTTCTTATCTCTACAGCCGAGCAAGTGAGACCCACGTTCTCTCCAAATTTGAACACATTTTCTGTGGAGTAGTGGAGCCGTGGATGACAGATTGACAGTATTATATTCATCTCGTTCATTTGGAGAGTGGAACTATAATTGTCAACCAATCATGAGCACGACTGGCCAACGGACCAGGTTTAGCAAAACCCCTGAAATCAAGGGGCGACTATTGCGGTCGCATTAAATGTCATTGTCTTAGATGCGTGAAGTCTACGTTTGCGAACTACTTTTATGATTATAAAAATTTTAATTTTATTTTTTAAATTACTTTTATGATTATAAATTTATTTAATTTGATTATTGATAGATGTTTTTATTTGAGATTTTGGACGGACTATGGTGTATACTTTTTCATTTACTTATATAATTTTATATTTTTTAAACTATTTTTATGATTATAATTTTTGTTTTTAATTTTATTACGATGATAGACGTTTTTATTTGAGATTTGGGGTGGACTACAACCTATATTTTTTCATCTACTTACGAGGATGAGACAAGTCTATTGTTGAGATTGATTCTATGGAAGTTGTTCAAAATTCGAAATAAACAATTATAAATAAATAAAAAAAGAATATAAAAAATAATTGTTAGGTAGTTATGAATGGTATAAATGCATGGACCACTCTTCAGGGCAGAAGAACGTGAGATAAAAAGAAAAATAATTGATAGTTGATAAATGGATATCATGTAGCTAGACATGGATAACTCTTAACCATAAAATTATGACTAATAAAAAAATATTTCCAAAGTGCCTTCCATTCCATAACTATCTCTCAACCATTTGATCCCTTGATCTAGCCACAAACTATGTGGGTGTGCTAGTTTTACTTATTATAAAATTTTATTTTGGTACAAGTACAAAGTTACCTTGTAAGACTGAAAAATGACCTTAATTCTTTAAGTTTTTTTTAATTTAAATTTAAAGAAACATGGTAATGGCGCCATACTTGGATGTATCTAGTAAAAGTCTACTTCTTTACTAGGTGGTTTGGTTTTTCTTAAATAAAAATAGCAAGAAGGAAAGTCTACTTCCTTACTAACCACTAACACAACCACTTAACTTGTGAAAAGTCTACTTCTTTACTAGGTGGTTTGGTTTTTCTTAAATAAAAATAGCAAGAAGGAAAGTCTACTTCCTTACTAACCACTAACACAACCACTTAACTTGTGGCTTGTGAACACCAATAGGGTACAAGTCAAGTGACACTAATAAGTTATCATTACTTGTTCTGGCCTTGTTTTAGTTAAATCGGTTATCTCTCACAAACTACGAATTATGGATCTATCTAAGAGTTATCCATGCATCATCTATTTATATTCTTTTCTTTTAATAATTGTTTATTTTTGAATTTATAACTACTAGGATAGAATCAATTTCGATAGTACACTTGTCTAAAATCTAGAAAAAACATAGATGCTTATCCACCCCAAAATCTCAAATTAAAAACACATATCCGTGTAAAAGGAAAAGTCTACTCCCTTACTAACCACTGGCTAGTTATTTTAGGTGGTGTCATTTTCCTTAAATAAAAATGATGAATAAACATGCATTCACTAATAATAACAATGATGGTTATCCTTGGTGTTACTTGATAAATGAGTTAAGATAACTTTTTTCATCCTAGAAAAAATAAAATATCATTCTTTTAAGTTGATTCACTCCAATTCATATTCAATATAGTATGAATTGTTATAAGGTTAAAGATATCTAAACTTTTTGGTAGGGGTGATAGTTTGCTTAAGTATTTTTTTCAAGATCATGGAAACAACAATCTCTCAAAAGTATATCCAACAGCGAGCTAAATATACTGATAACTTGTGATTTAATAGAGTCCAAAACTTCTTAAAACCCACCAAAGTCAACCTCAAAAACTCTAGAATAATAGTGTGCTTTAGTATTTTAAACAACAATGTTGTTAAAAGCAAGTTTTACACAAATAGTCACGTTGTAAAAAAGTTGTAACGATGATAAGTGTATAATGTTTTTCTAGCCAAAGAAAAAGCAAAATTTAAAGTTACACATAATTTAAGTGGGAGTGCACATATATTATTGGTAGAGTAAAACACCATACGACATCCTCTAACGTGGAGTTGCGACAGCACAAGCATATAAAAGTAGGGCTCCACACCACACGACAGAATTATTATATAAATAATACGAATATCTACCATCATATTAGATTAGAATAGAAAGAAGTTCTCAACTTTTTCACTTTACCTTGGAGCTCTCCCTAACAGTCCTAATAATAGAGTCTATTTATTGTATCACTGAGATTAGTGATATCCTTTTGCAACATAAGCATAAAGTCATGTAATCTTAAAGATGATCAAGTTCCAATTATACTAATTTCATTCTGCTTACACAACATACAATTAGGCTTCCACTGTCCTATTTTATGCAATCAGCTCTACTAAAGAGCCCCGCAGGTGGTCTTATCATCCTGCCACAATTAATACTTGTTTACTAGCATTAGTAATTTTTATAAGCATATGATCAATGACGTCATAAAAACATCCAAGCTATCATTGTCCACTTGAATTCCTACATTCAAGAAAGAAGTGGAAATAGGTTCAATATTGGAATTCCATCCTATAATGAGCCCATTAGAAAGACCCTCTACATCTATGGTACATAAAGAAAAAGATTTCAGGAAAGAGGAAAGGACCCTATTGCTTTAGTCCCTACACATATAGTTTATTGGAATAACTCTAAATAAAGTTTGTAACCAGAACATAGTCTTTTGAGGGCTAACTTTTGTTGGGCGCCTCCTATTCCTCTCACGTTTAGTGATAAAGTTCTCATTGGACACCCTCTTTGAGGCTTTCCCCAATCTAAGGGCCCCTTTTATCATCATTTGTTTGCCTTCTTTAGCCTATTTTATGGCTTTCTTCTTTGCTAGGGATATATAGGATTTCCATCCCATTGATGTTACTTGATCGGGATATTTCGCTGGACCTCCCTCTAAACCTTCCTCATCTTTTCAAGAATTGTCTTTTCTATATCTCATATTTTCTCTGGGTCCATTTCTGCCATCGTCCTCAAGGGAAAAATCCTCAGTCTCTTGGTTCAAAGTACTAGATATGGATTTTCCGTCTTTTTACTTAAAACCATTTTATATCTAAACTGAACCTGAGGAGTAATTTCCTATAGCTCCCAATAGTAGGCTACTAGGATCTTCCCTCTGGTATGTTAGCCCCTTCTCCCTACGCCAATATAAGCTCAAAGAAGGGTTCTCTTACTAGAAATTCCTCTCCTTGTAGTCGAGACCTCCTTCCTAAGGACCTCTAAACTATTGTTTGAAAAGGACTGAGAATTGGGATTAGAAAGAGTAATGAATTGGGATTAGAAAGAGTAATGTTCAGACCTTTTTCTGGCACCACTTAAGGCATTGTCCCACACTCTAAAAGTATCTCAGGACCATATCTTCTAATAAAAGACTCTTTCCTGG
Organism: Pseudotsuga menziesii; assembly: GCA_001517045.1. Taxonomy (NCBI): domain Eukaryota; kingdom Viridiplantae; phylum Streptophyta; class Pinopsida; order Pinales; family Pinaceae; genus Pseudotsuga; species Pseudotsuga menziesii. The sequence goes on along the minus strand of LPNX010140845.1, from coordinate 121,835 downwards.
TGTGAATCTTTTTCATTTATTATCACTACAATCCATATATTATCTCTACATGCTTTTGTTGTCACTTATGCCATTCTCTTTCAAGATATTATACCTTTACCATTGTCGATCCTTCAAGTAGCTAATGACACCAACTCCACCCCATTAGGTCCTCCTACCCTTCCACCCTCCATGCAAGGCTTATGTTTCCATCTCACTAGGATTTTCCAATTCCCTGTTTGACCATCAACATATTGATTTAGACAGGGATTTTCTCAATTAGTATTCTGTGTGGTCCTTGTGGTCCTTTCTTTCAAAACTCTAACACCTTTATTAAAGACCAATGGCATTCTACTGCAAATTAGAAAGCATGGCCTTCTACAGCACCTTTATACCAAAAAGAAACCACTAAGGTCAACTTATGGTCTACAATGGTATATTTAGCAATTTATATGATGTCCACTCAACTCTCAATGAAAGAAGCCAAGGAGACGATCTTCTTAATGAGTTTTTCCATTCGTTCATGTATATTTCTTGGTAATTCTGCACAAAAAATATAATGCAAACACTTCAATAGGTACTTATAACTAAACTTCAAAAATTTGATACTACATAAAAGAACTTGATTAATAGCAAAAATAATGAATTCTTTCTTCCAGCCAATTTGAAATAATGACCTTTGTCATCCTCCATTGCATCTTTGTTACTTCGCATTTGTTTAGGTTGTGGCAATGGAGCCATGTTCCTGGATCTATGACAGAACCCAGGTTTACAAAAGTTGTCCAATACAGGTCCAATTCTTTTTAGTATGCCGACATATTTTACCTTCTGAAGGAAATAGGTCTCACCCGTAAAATAATGTTTGAGTATTAAATATTTAGTGAGGATGCATAATCTATCCATTCAATTTTTATAACATTCATGATAGCTAATAGGAGGATATAAAGAAGGCAAAGTTAATATAACACTAGAAAAAGACTCCAAATAGGTAACAATCACATAGACATGAGTATAATAGTCTTCCAATGTATTCATGGGTTAATCATTACATCTCAATACAGCATGAACTTAGAACTCTCTGACTAACTTGGATTCAATAACTTTGGCAATATGATTGATCCATTAGAATGCTGAGACCTAGAGAACCTGCCCTTCAGTTTATGTGCTCCTTCTAGTTACTTACCCACCTATAAAACTAGACCTATTAGCCTTGTACCACTTTATTTCATGATGAATGAATGCTTAGTTTTTATGGTAGGACTGGCTGGATGGTCGGGTAGCCTCATAGGGTTGACCTTTCTAACCATTCTCATGCTGCTGGATTACATGGCACGACACAGATGTATTTTCTATCATTAACTCCTTGGCCCTGTTGAACAGCTATGTTGTTGTTGTGTGGGATCCTCGGAACTGCCCTATTTATTCATTATTGACAGAAGAACCTTTAGCAGATATCCTGGGAACTGATTGGTTGATTCTATATAGCTAGAAAGAAATTCAGAAACATGGAGGTCTGGAGGTCTTGTGCTTCTGAGGGCAAGGGATATCTAATTGTCAATTAGGATAGCCTTGTTGGATGGACAGGCTTCGGATACAGCAGATTCAGTTTTATAACCAATACTTGCCGCTGAGACTCTTACTTGTATCACTATCCTTATCTTGTCCGGCCATTAACCTGGCCAGTTATCAATTAAAAAGACCCAGCAGCATTCATTGCCAGGATATTGATTGATGATCCCATTAAGCATTTATAGGAATATCCCCAACCAGACAACGTTGCTAGGAGATCCCTACTTCTCTTGTTAGCGCCCCTTACCAACCAGACTCCAACTACCCTACGTTATTATACCCACCAAACCACTTGCCTTCATAAATCTTTGGAGGTAGGTACCATTATGACCTATTGTCCCAACCAAATACTTGTGATTAATTAGATAAAACTACTGCATTAGTCCTAGGATTTGACCTCAGAGACTTAGAACTTCCTAACCACCCTTATACCCAACCACGAAAACCTTACCCCACACTTACTTAGAAACTATTTAGCCTGAAAGAAGAGGTACGGAACTAGTTCCTTTATCCTTTAACCTACCCCTACCTTATTTATACTTCTTGGTACCACTATTAACTACTATTACCGCAGAACCTTGCCCATACTAGTTTGTAATCTGGAACCTACCCCATTGCTAGGAATACCCTACCCGTTGTCAGTTAATGCCTTAACCTGCATAGTTAACCACCTTAATTATTAGACCTGCCCTATATTGCATTTCTTAATTGGAGGTACAACTAGATAGAGACCCGACATAGCATGGATCGCATTAAACCAACAACCCTCTTCTACTTTCCCCCCCTTACTTATGTGTTTACTCACTACCTGTCCACCTTCAACACTAGCACATGTATCACTTGATTAATTAAGCGCTTAGGAGGGAGGTACCGCTATCCGACTTAGACAAGTGGGTAGGATCAACCTTACCTTGAACTTGCTACTCCCTGGCAATTACTTCTCCATGCAACATCATATATGAACATTAGTAGAGATCTAGAAGAGAGTAGTACTGAGTGCTCTTTGGACAAGTAAACCATATGTATGGCGACATAATATGCTAAGTGGAAGTGTGGGCCTGAGTGCGAAGGCAAACCAGAGATAACAATAGGAAAAAGAAGATAGTTTCTTAACAGGAATATCCAGTTTCTTTCCCACCTAATATGATGCAGGGAATTAGAATACATAATATATGCAATAAATTCTCCTTGCTTTCAGCTAAATGGATGATTACACACAGAATACTGGCGAAACAACATATTTCTTTCTTTCTTTCCTATTCCCGTCACCCAAAGGATTCCTACGGCAAGTCAGTCACCGGTGTAAGTATACTACTTTAGCCTTAGCATATGGCAAATTCCCATAAGAAACCTGGCCTATAAATATAGCCGTAAGCAGCATACCCAAGAAAGAAAGGGACATTCTATTTCCTTCTATTCTGATACTTGAAAGGATTTATTTAGGAATGGAATGTCTCCCATGTTTTAAGGTTAAAACGACGGGTAACTTCTATTTCCTTACTATCGTTGGGCCTTTGAAGGGGGCAAGGGCATCCCTCCCGGTTATCACAGAGAAACGTTCTGGGCCTATTTAAGTAAAGAGAAAATTGATTTTATTGGTCCGATGATTCCCTATAGATTCCCTATTATCCCCCCAAAAAGAATATTATTAGGAAATAAATAGTGGAGGTTGTTTTCTATAACTAGGAGCCCAAGCCGAGTACCTAAGCCCATCGGAGTAACCAAGTTTATTATCACAGTTGAATAGCACAATAGCCACATTTGATTAGCCCATCATTCGATTAGCCAAGGAGCTGAGTGTATCCAAGCCAAGCAATGACCAAGGACCACCTCCTTTCTTTATTGGCGACCACTGCACTGTCACCGCCCTCTTGTTGATGATCTCCTATCGGCTGTAAATGCCCCTAACCTATCCCTACCTCCTTGCGACAACTTACTGGGAATGACCGATGGGGAATGCTAGGCCATTGGTTCAAAGACATCCAAGAAGAAATCCTCCATCAGTTCGCAATCGGACTATTACCCCGGCTGGAGTGACCTTCGAGCAATGACAACAGGGTTGATTGGAGCTTATTGGACATACTAGAGCTTGTTGTACTAACAGTTTAAAGCAAAGAGTAGAGCCTCCAATTCTTTCTCTACCTACCCTGCCTTCTCTGAATGTCTTTATGTGTATGGCATATTTGAAACCGGTGAATCATATATAACAAGCCGTAGTAACTCACTGAAGAACATAACCGCCGTAATTAAAAGATGCACATAGCCATGTCGTTAACAACACATAGTGCCCTCACCCCATTCACGAGCTAGGTGACTCCTAACTCTTAAAAAACCTCTAGGCACAACAGGTTCTATATCCACCACGGGTTGCGTGACAAGATTAGTTCAAATATTGTTCTTGTTACGGGGCCGGGATACCTCGTCTAACAATATTCGAAATCATCAGAATCAGAACTCCACACAGCGAACGAACGAACAAAAACACACCCAACAACCCCTGCTAGGATACTCGGATCAAGTAAAATGAAAGGAAGCAAGCAAGGTCCGGAAACACAATAAAGAAGGTCATCTGAAAGTTGAAAGTATCACCCGGTAGCCAACCAACCCCCCCAGCCTTGGCCCAGTTAGACAACTAGCTCAGTTGTAGTGTGGGATTGTTAAAAAGCCTTCTAACTACTGCTAGCACTTTATACTTATAGTTTAAGCCGAGTGAAAGCCATAAACTACTTAGCCATAAAGACTAGTTGTAGTCCGTATAGTAAGTTCCATGGAAACTTGCTTCAGTCTGTAAAGTTATGATCGGCTATTATCTATTGTTATGTCGGCTATGCCAGATGCTTAGCCTTCTACGGGTTAGCCGATC
>LPNX010140845.1:30851-116757 GCA_001517045.1 Pseudotsuga menziesii | reverse complement strand
TGACCTGTGGTGCATATCATCCCATGGCCTTTCTATACTAGTCCTTGCCTCTAAGATAGCTTTGTCTGAAGGCAATACCATGTCCATAAAGTTGTTTCAATTGGGTGGGGGGGGGGGAGGTTTAAGGCCCAAATGAGAGAGGAGTAAACCAATTTTTGATTAGTTGAGTTGAGGACTTGTTGGAGCTTCCCATGCTGTGGAATGGTATATTAGTTGAAAGTAGTTGAAAGGGTTGACCTTTAGCTTATATCGTCGAACTGCCGGATGACTTGGATTATGGTCCATCAGAGCAGTTGGATGGGGATGAGAGACATTGAGAGGATATGATGCCCAGATAACCAGGAGATGCCTTTTCTTAAAAAAACTTGCCTCATGAATCTTAGGAAGAAGCTACAGGGCATAACACTTTACTTACAATCATCCAATACTTTATTGAATTACTTCCTTTTGCCTTATTTATGATTCCGGGTACCACGTATCACCTTCTGGTTTGGCCGAGCCGATACGATAAAATTAAGGAATTAGAATCCACTGCGGAGACCTACCTTACTTTTATTTACTGCCTACACCTGATAGTAGTTACCTACCATATTACCTAGACCTGTTAGCCCTGGCTGGACTTGAATACTTTAGGAGGGATCCACTATAGAAAGAACTGGGATTGGAATTGGATGGCATTACAACCTTACTTTTACCTTTCTTACTTACTTCACCTTAGGAGCATGGAGGAAGTTTTCCCTCACCCATTGGATGAAGCTAGGAAGGCATACCAGCAGTAGGGGATGGCACTATGAGAAGAAAAGCCCTTACCTTACCTTTTTTGTTACCCACAACACCCACCTGCTAGAACTCAAAATTTTGCCCTCACCTTTATTGAATCGCTTCATGGGCATAGCTATGAACAACCCTTATCAGCCCCTTATCAGCAGGACAAGGTGTCTTAAGGCATACAAATAGAGCACTGATAACTATTTTAAGATCTGGCCACAAACTGATGGAAAATAAGGTCCGAAGGTCTTGTCCGCATCGAGCAAGGCCTTAAATTTATGCTATGACTTAAGGCATACTTTAGTGTACAATGTTCAGTTCTGATAATTTTCTAAGGGTCGGCCTGTCAGTTGCTATTCTTCACATTCAATTTGTGGTAGATCACTCACCTCCAATTATCAGCATGATTGAACTCCTCTGTTTTTATGTGAGTATTGTGCATCCCTTCCCCTCCTTTGTCGGGAAAGAGCGTAGCACCTTTACTTATGCCTTTGCTGCTAAAAAGCCTTTGTTTCCATCGTTGTATAAGCCTTCACCCTTGCTTCTTTCGCTGTTGGTAGCTATGCTATTGTTTATGCCTTTTTTTTTATTGCTCGCTTTGATGCTTCCACCTGGCTATTGATGGGCTTTGCTTCTGTTTACACTAGGTAAACTATATATATAAATAAACTAGGGACTCAACGATTGGTGGATCTGTATCTAGGCAGGGTATATGCTCTAGTTCTTCAATTTCTCCCACCTAATATATATATATCTATCAACTATATACGATACATAGTAAATGATCCTATTTCCACCTTAACTGCTTGCTTTACCACCTTATACAATGCCTATGCTTTTGTCTCTGGTGGTGCCTTTGCCTTTCCTTATGGGTCAATTTCATCAATAAATCTCCTACCTTCCCCCCCGTGTCCCTCGTTGTGGTGGTCTATATTTGGGTTGGTCCAAAAATGGTGGATTTGGATCTTGCAAAGTGCAAATTCTTGGAAAAAACAGCTATCCTATCGATATGCATAAAGTATCTACACACGCACTATGTACCAAAAGTCGGAACAAGTTATTATATGCAAAAACCCGGCCAAAAAAAGCTAGAACATGCTATCGATGCCTTTGTTTTTGCTGGAACCAGGGCCCACACGACCAAATGTTCTTGCTTGCTTTGCTTCTATCCCAACTTATGCCTATGCTACTTATGCCTCTGTATCTGTTGATGCATATACTATTGAATCCAATGGATTGACTGATTCATATGCAACCCATGCTCTAGCTTACTCTGCTACTACTAGTGAAGCTACTAGGTATGCTCCTGGTGCTACCTGTGCTTGTATCAGCTTCTTTTTTGACCTATGGATTACTGCCCATGATTATTCTATATAGATGATGCAACTAGCTCTGCTACTGATGGATCGTATCCTGAGGTGCCATACCTGCTACTACTAGCTATGGATCTGGATATGCAAATATCGATGTGGAAGGGATGCTACTGATGATAGCACTGGAGAAACTACTGGATATGGGTATGGATGTTTGGCTCAATCAACAGCATAACCAATTGCATAATGAACAGAGTCAACACCTTAATCAACTTCCTCAACGGCTTGCTTAAACAACCGTCGGAAACTAGAACAACTGGAACTGATAGCTCTGTGGCTGGATCTATTGTCTTATTACGCATCTTGCTATAACATAGGAAAGCTCATTGGTATTGTAATTAGCTCATTGGTATTGTAATGCCACCTATCCATATGTCACATATAATCTAGATTTTGTTCAGGGATAAGGTCACATTCAAAAATATTTATCAATCATATTGTTTATGAGTATTATTAGATACAAGGTTGTTTATGTTAAGTTTTTACTCTTAATTAAACTAACTATAATCTTGAGATAAGTAAAAGATGAAGTTAAAAGGGTTTGTTATTTAAACCTTTTTGTTACAAGATTAGTTTACTCTTAATTGATCTAGCAAAAAACTTTGAGATACATTAAAGATTTTGCATGGACCAAAAAGAGTTGGTCATTGGAACCTTTTTACTTGAGTTACAAAGAACTTTAAAGAGTAAGTTAATCTCTTAGCAAAATGATTTTCTTTTCAATTAAAATTCTAATTATAATCAAACAAAAATTCCAAGCATAGTGAAAATTTCACCCTAATCTAAGTTATGGTGGAATAATAAGCATAAAAAGTTGCTAACTCTAAATCAACATGGATCTTCTAAAAATTAATTAAGACCCCAAATCAATCAAAACTCTAATTTATGGTGTCAAATTTCTACATTGAAAAATAATTAAAATAATAACTCCATACTTTTACAGCATGAGTGGGCCTAATGGTTAAGAGCATGTGTTTCCTCTTAGGAGGTCACGGGTTCAAATCCAGAGGGGGGTAGTGTATGTACACCTCTGTAGACTTTAGTAGTTAAATCACTACGCAGAGGGGGGTCCCTTGTCCCACAAACAAGGGGTCTCATACACCAATTTGGTGTCTCGCTTGGCGGTGACCTTAAAAATAGATTATTATTATTATTATAAGAAAATACTTAGTTCATTAAAAAGATTGAAAAACTCAAGTTAAAAGGATTGACAAATTAATTTAGTTAGAATAATTGGCACATCTCCTTCTAGTGAGTTAAGATAAGAATGCTAAATTATATTTACGTCTTGAGATGTTTTTTATTTAAACTATACTTTATTAAAGTATATATAAGAGTAGTATAATGATCTTGAGTTCTTTAAAGTAAATAAAAACATTAAAATAATAAATTATTACATCTCACAATGTCCAATTTCAAAATAAAAAATGATTACATACATGCATTTGACAAACAATTTCTAACACTTTTCTACCTCAAAGTTACAAATATTTGACTAAAATAGATTAAACAAATAAAACAATAATAATATTTCATTTATCTAAATATTTGACTAAAATAGATTAAACAAATAAAACAATAATAATATTTCATTAGAATAGGTAAAGCAAAGAAAACAATAATACAATCCGCACAGCAGACAAATTTATGTCTTATCATTAGATGCGGACACTAATTTGCTTTTATATGATTTTCCACCTAACAAGAAAGAAATCACAATTCGTAGAACCACCTTTACGTTAAGGTCCACATTGTGACAAGAAAACTTACGCTTGTCTGAAACCCCACGTAACTAGGACAAAACTAACAAGTATCAACACCCTCGTATCTTTGATAAATGACTCATACAAAATAAAATTTAAGCCATGAGGTGTAGACCGGTTTAGTCATCATAAGGTTATTGGTTTAAACCTCATGGTAAGGAGCGCAATGGATGGAACAATTTGGAGGTTTGATGGTATAGAAGTCCGGTTTCGATTTTTGGAGGTGCGAAAAGGCATATTGCATTCTAGAAAATTCCTTTACAACTATGGTGGTGGTCATACTCTTTGTTGTATCCTACCGAATGCGAGGCTGAGCTCTGGCTCATGAGTTTGGTTTCCACGTAACGCAATTTGCTAAACAGCTTGAAGATGCTCTCATGGTTAAAAAAAAAATTAAATAATTTAAGTCCAATAAAAAAAACATTATCCATGATTTAATCGAATCTGTTTTTTATCATAGTATTCAGTACTCTTTGTTAAAGGTTTTCACTGTCCATATGATGATTGTATATGAATAGATATAAAATTTGAAAATGAAGTTGTTCACATTTAGCCATAATTCTATATATAATCGTATAAAGTTTAAAAATTTGATTTTTCGATTTACTAAGGGGAACGATGGAAATAAAAAATAGTTAGGTAATAAAGAATATGGTAAAATTTAATTGTTATTAGTAATTTTTTAATTATTTAAAAAAAAAAATGAGATAAAAATATAGATTTGAAAATAAATTAAGAGTAATATTTTTTGGTAAGTCTGTATTAATCAGTCTAAACAAAAAGTTACATAAGAAAAGCATTTTGGACATATTGTTGGGGTGGTCTAAACCTATCACCCCAACCTGTCAAAAACAGGAAACAAATTAGTTCATTACAAAATAAGTCACAATAACCCATTCAGAAGATGGGGGCCGAGTACTAAACTTCACAATATAGATGAGTTTCATAGACATAAACAATAATATGGATATATGCTAAAGGAAAACGAAAATAACAGAACGAGCAAGAAAAAATTGAGGTAAGCCAAACAAACTGCAGGTCTTCATAAGCTCCAAGCTTAAGGGTTCAGGTTCTCCTCAATGATAGGACAACCCCCCTGGAACTCCTCATTGGTCGTAATTTCTGGCTTCTTAATAGGAAGAGGAGAGGTTTTGCAAACCAGTACCTCAATGTCACATACACATTTGTTGTTCAATTGAGTGATGGTGGAAGGTGTTGGAAACATAACAGACGATGAGAGAGGCCTAATCGGTACCGAGCTCCTGTCCATTGAAGTTGTGGGTGCCCCCGTGACACTGCCACTACCCCCTTCACCTCGCGTACAGAGACCCAGAGCCAATCGTTTTCACGCTACAGTCGCATCTCGCTTGTTGAGCTGAGTGTCGAGTTCAATCAACCTGGTTTTTTCCTGGAGAACCGAGCTTTGAGTGTAGTTCCAAAGTGCCAACCATTTCTTCCATGAGGGAGCCCATCATGTTCTTAACAATCCAGTAATGATTGAGATGTCCCCCTCCAATACCTTTGGCCAAATGTTCGTTGATCAACCTGGCTTCCCAATCGTCAATCAATGTGCATACCGGCATGGAAATATCATTGTCGTAGCCATCTTCCTGAATCGTATGCGAACCCGTTGAGCTCTTCCTCTGCCATTGCTAGCCTGGTAGGGCATGCCACACTGTCGAGACATGGTTGAACAGTGGTGAAGCTTGATTTCAGGGCCAAGATTTTCTGTCGACGTCTAAATCAACTGATGGGCCAGGCAAAAACTGGTGTACAATGTAGCCCACATGGACAGACTAGAGACGTAGCAATACTTCTGAGTTACAGGCCGAGAATGGTAGTGCATGTGGGAGTAATATGTTGGGAAAGACCAATAAGGTGTATCAAAGCCTAACTAGGAGGAGAAGATATGAGACAGATCCAAACATGATACTAGCAAATGTGGCCCCAAAAATTCCTTCGCAAGAGCCATAAACCAAGTGATAACATGAGTGAGTCGAGAATCCATTAATGGTGAGTTAAGGTGATGATGCTCCTTCCAGCACCCGATGCGAAGTAATATTGGGTCTGCCAACCCTCGATGTGACCGCAGGGCCACCTTCGGACGTCGAGTGTAAATGCCCAGGACTTGCTTCTTCGCAGCACAAAGACCCTCAACCTCGTCTACGGTGCGCCTTAAATGCATCTTGGGTGGATGATGAGGGCCCTTAATGCGAGGTGACATCCTTGCTACCCTGTCAGCCCACCGCTCGAGGCTACAATCACCGTCAACATGACACGTGGCACCCGCATCTAGGCAAATTAAAATTAATATTAATTACATCTATACGTGTTTTTATTTGAGATTTTGGGGTGGAAAAGCACATATTGACCTCTGTGGATTATTGATTCTTTTAGTTTAAAAATAGTGGAATATTGATTCTTTTAGTTAAAAAATAGTATAAGTTATACTAGGAAGGGATACATTTAATTTTATGTTAAAATTTTTAAAAAATATTATTAATTAAGATGATAATGAGTACATAGAATTAATATTAAATTAGGAATATAATAATGAAAATAGTGAGATGAGTAAAAGAATGAATAATGTTTTTCCACTTTTTAGAAATAAGGCTAAATCTATCTCCTTTCTCATATAGCTTATATTATTATTAATATTAATTTTATTCTTATTTTTAAATATATATTATTTCATTTAATAATATTTCTCCGTTTCATAATCTTTGCTTCAAGATTAACTCGTATAACATTTTAACTCCTCATCTAATCTTCTAACTCCTCAAAACTTTGATGAGCTAGAGACGTAAACCAATTTCGGTCTTAGTGAATGCTAATCATCATCATCATCATATTTTACATCCTTAACCCTATCTCAATTTCTAACTAGTTTTGACCATATCTAACTGATTTCTAACTAATTTTGACCATATACTTTTTCCCCCAAATTTCTAACTAATTTTGATCATATCTCTTCTATCCCCTATTTCTAACTAATCTTGACCATATCCCTTTTCTATTTAACTAATTTATATATTAAATAATCATTTTCCAAAATTACTAATAACAACTAGTTTCTACCTTATTATTATTTACCACTTATTTCCATGCTAATTCTTTTCTTACAATCAAATATTTTCTTTTTATAGTTTCCTCCCCATTTCTAACTAATTTTGATTTATCCTCTCTTTAATTTAACTTATTTATATATTAAATATAATTTTTAATAATTACTTTAACTAGTGGTTTCTACCCTACCATTTGTTACCAAAATCTATACTAATTCTTTTCCTAAAATCAATAATTATTATAATTTTCTTACTACTGATTACTAATTACACTTTTGAATTCAAAAATATAAAATTGGTAAGATTAATAAAATAATATTCATTTGGATTCAAATGATAACATCTGGATCTAAATTTTTTCACTCCAAGAAAGCTTTGAATTATTTTTTGCAGGTTGTTCTCGGATCTTGATCGCCCAGCTTGGGCTCGTTGTGTGGATATGAGGTCCGATCCAGTGCTTGGACGAGTTGACCTGTTGTTTCTAAGATCATGTGTTAATTGTTCGTGATCTTGGATCAGTTTTGCAGGCAATGGTGGGTCTTGTTTGTCTGTCAATTAGCTTGTAAAGAGGTTGATTCTGCAGTGTCTTGGAGGTGAAAGCAGGGTTTAGCTGGAAGTCCATTAATTGATTGAGCATAGGACATGGGTGCATTGACTGGTCAGCCTGGTGAGGGTGAGCTACAGCTGCTTCCTGGGTAGTTTCTGGCGGTGTTGTGTGGCGATTCTGGTGGGGTTGTTGTAGGTGGATTGCCTTGGTATGATGGGTTTTTCGGATTTGTGTGGGGATCTCTATGGATAGAGTGGTATTGTCTGTTGATTTCTAGGGATTGCGGATTGGGGGCCAGTCCCTTTCTGATCCTGGGTTTTTTTATTTCTGGGGTTTATGTCCTGTCAGAGGAGTTTTTGCTTGTTTGGTGATCTAGCAATTTTGAGGGGCCATCTGGGGTGGCATGGAGGAGGAGGTGGATTACACCTCAGATGGGGTTAGTGAAGGAGAAATTTTTGTTGGTGGAGCTGTTAATGCTGAGATGGTTTGGTCGGGAATTTTATCTAGACCTGACATGTCAGGAAGGGGGCCCGAGGTCCTTTCTGGGCCCGAGGGTGAGCTGGGCATGGATGGGCATTTCATTGATCGACCTACTTCTGCCAGGGTTTCTTCTCTGGTAGCTTCTCTAGGGTTGGAGGGTTTAGAGGCGGATCTGGCGACTTTTAGGTCCTTTGAAGGTTTGGATACTGACAGGCCCGACTTAGCTGGCTTTTTGGGTCAGAATCTACAACCCCAACAAGGGCTTTACTCTAATTTCCCCTTATCTTCAGAAGATCAGCGTGTGGAGGGTTTCCATCCTTTGTCCGGGCTTGGAATTCGGCAGCCGGTACAGGGTAATGGTTTGGGTTCCTTTTCGGTCGGAAGTTTGGTTGGCTTGGAGGCTCTCCTTGGCTCTGACCTGGGACAAGGTTGTGGAGGACTGGAACTACCCAGGGCTCATTCCAGTGGACAAGTTGCAGCTGCCCCGGGTGGTGGAGATATTTTACCAAAAGTAGTATCACTGATAGATCCTCGAACAGGGGTTTCAGAGAAGGTTGTATTACATAAAAAACTCCCTAAGACTGTTAAAGAATGGAAGAGAAAGGATAAGTTAGTGTTGGGGGTGGATGTTTCGATGGAGGAGGCGGAGGATTTCTCTCTTACAGCTGTGGTTGGTCATGTTCGGGGCAATAGGGTTGGTCGAGGTTTCCTTCAGGGTTGGGCAGCTGAGCAGTGGAAGAATCTGGTGTCATCAGCCCCCGAAATCCGGGTTTTGACGAAAGGATGGTTTTCCTTCATTCTAAAAAACAAAGGGGAGGTAGATGCAGTGTTAAGTTGACATTGGTAAATGCTGGGCGTCCCTATTGTTCTAAAAAGTTGGTCCCCCTTTTTCGACTAAAAAACAGAAAAAATTGATAAAGAACCGCTGTGGGTGAAGCTTCCAGGGTTCCCCATGAATTTGTGGAATGAAACTCGGTTTGCCAAGATTGGGAATTATCTTGGTGAATATATCTGTTCGGATTATTCCCATCATGAGGCTGGCAAGTACATGGTGGCTAAGATTATGGTTAAAATCGACCTTCGGCTGGGGCTATCTGTTGAGATTAATGTTCAATCCAAGGATGGGGACTTTGTTCAAATTCTGGATTATGTGGGGGTGCCGTTTAGGTGTCACCGTTGCCATGTTCATGGTCATCTGGTAGCCAGTTGTCCTTTACCTTTTCGGGCTAGTAAGCCTTTGATCGATGAATTTGCTGTATGAAGAGCAGATCCTAGGACGAAGGTGGTTTCTCCGGAGGTGGTGGCTGAAGGTGGTGGGCCTGTTATTGATAGGGGGGTAACCTCTGATATTGTGGTACTATCTGACATCAGTGGGCTGATTGGATCAAAGGTAAATCTGCCATCTTTGGTGCACAATGGTTTGGAGCTTCCTGGGAGTGCGGATACAGTTGCTGAGAGGGTTTCGTTGTGTTCCCTGACTCCTACAACCCGGGCCAACACCAGTAAGCTACAGGAGCAGTCCATTATTCGACGGGGTTCATCTGCGAATTCCTCGACTAGTCCAGTCATACAAGTTTCGGTAGCTCCATGTCTGTTGCCAGAAGTGGATAGTGTTTTCACGCCGTCCATTGTATCAACCAATCATTCTACTAGCTCTGAGGGCCGAAGTATACGTTATGCCCTTAGAAGTAGGGAGATTACAGTAGAAGGATCGGGGGGGGGGGAAGGGACTTCCTGTCTTGGCTAATGGTGTTGGGGGGAAAGGTCGGGGTAGAAAATCACTTTTGCCTAAAGCTCAAGATCGGGATAAAGTGGATGTAGTGATGGGAAAACAATCTTCAATTGAGTGGGCACTTAGAGAAGTGAAAGCCCAGGAAGGGGGTTCCACATGATTATTTTGTCCTTCAACTGTCGTGGGTTGGCGAGCCCCAATAAAAAATCGTCGCTAAGGAGGTTGGTGGATTTAAATCAACCGGATATATTACTGTTGCAAGAAACATTGGGTGGTAGTGAGGATGTAGTTCGGTCTTTAGAATCTTTGCTTCCTGGATGGAATTTTGTTGGAGTGGATGCTCGGGGGCGCTCTGGAGGGCTGGCCTCGGGGTGGAAGGTGAAGAGTTGTAGGTGTGCTAGTTCGTGGGGAATCTCTTGTGGTGTTGGTTTGGAAGTTTGGGATGCTGAGATTGGTAGGATGTTCACGGTTCTCAATATCTACGGGCCCTATTTAAATAGGGTTGGATTCTGGGACTCCTTGTTAAGTATGGAACTTTTTGAAGGAAGGGAGGTGATTTTGGGTGGGGATTTCAACCTTACTCTGGGGTCTTCTGAAGTGTGGGGGCCTCGAGCTGTTACGGATTCATTAGCAAATTTTTTCATTCATGCCTTTGCCAGGAAGGATCTTCTTGACATTATACCTCCTAAGTTAACCCCAACTTGGAGGAATAAGAGAGCGGGGGATCAAAGGGTGGCAAAAAGACTGGATAGATTTTTGGTGGCTGAAGTGTTGGATCTGGGGGTTGATGTTGTCCGGTAGTGGGTAGGGTTTGGTGAGATTTCTGACCACTGCCCCATCTTTCTGGAGTTAAGAGGTAGAAGGAAAAAACCTCCAAGCCCTTTCAAATTCAATCCTAGCTGGCTGAAGGAGGAGGATTTTCTTAAGTTGGTTCAGGATCAGTGGGTCCATCGTCCACAAGATTCTCAGGAGCATGTGGGTGTTCACTTTCATCATAATCTTAAGTGAATTAAAGAGGTCACTATTTGCTGGGCTCATGAAAAAAGGGTGAAAGATGATCAGACTCTACGGGATGCTGAGTTGAATATTGATAGGATTCTTAATAGTCAGGGAATGGGTTATCTGGATGACCAGCAAAAAGGTGAGCTGATGGAGTGGGAAAAATGAAGGAATGTGATTCTTTGTGAGAAAGAAGAGATGTGGAGGATGAGAAGTAGGGCGATTTGGCTTCATTGCAGTGATGAGAACTCAAAATTTTTTCAAACCTATGCTAAGGGGAGAAAATTCACAAACTCAATTTGGGAATTATCTTCAGCCGAAGGGGAACAGGTTTCCAGCTTTGATGGATTGGCGGAGTTGGGTGTTAGACATTTTGGAAATTTATTCACTGCACAACCTGGGACCTCCATTGCGGAGGTTCTTTGGGTGGCTCAGCTTTTCCCTCGTTTTGTGGGGGAGGAAGATAATAGGCTGTTGATGGAGGAGGTGTCGTAGATTGAACTCTCGCTGATAATGCATTCCTTTCAAAAAGATAAAAGTCCGGGGCCTGATGGCTGGCCTATAGAATTCTTCTTAGGATTCTATGACTTCTTCGGGGAGGAATTATTGAATGTGGTTGAAGAATCGCGCAAGGCTGGGTTTATCCATGGCCCCTACAACTCCACTTTTATAGCTCTTATTCCAAAAACTGATAAGCTTGACAGTTTTGATGAATTCAGACCTATCTCTCTATGCAATTGTATATATAAGATCATCTCTAAGGTTATTGCAAAGAGACTCAAGAATATATTGTCTCAGCATATATCTAGTGAGCAATTTGGTTTCTTGGAAGGCCGTCAAATTCATGAGGCCATTGGAGTTGCACAGGAAGGCTTACACACTCTAAAAGTGCAGAAACAAAAGGGTGTTGTGATTAAGATTGATCTCTCAAAAGCATATGATAGGGTTAGTTGGCTCTATCTCCGGATGCTTCTAACTCACCTGGGGTTCTGCGACGAATTTATAAGATGGATTATGGCCTGCATCACTACGGTGAGCTTTGCTGTACTGATCAATGGTTCTGCTAGTCCTTTCTTCCAAGCAGGAAGGGGTCTACGTCAGGGATGCCCCCTCTCTCCGTTGTTGTTTCTCCTTGTTGCTGAAGGACTCAGTCGTTTTATTCTGAAAGCAAAAGCTGATGGCTCCTTTCGAGGCATCTCCATTACACATGTATTGTTTATTACACATCTTCTTTTTGTTGACGACATATTGATATTTTGTGATGGCACGAGACATGATATTGATAAGGTGGTTGAAGGTCTCAATTTAGTGCAAGTTGCAGTGGGTATGTTAGTGAATATTGACAAATCTACAATCACTTGCTCAAATTTAACCGAGCAGGAGATACAAAGATTGGAAAACAGACTGCCTTACAGGACATTGGATATTGATGATGGTTTAAAATACCTTGGTTTTTACTTGAAACCAAATGCTTATTTGAAGGCTGATTGGCGCTGGTTATTAAACAAATTAGAAAAGCGTCTTCATGGATGGAGTCATAAATGGCTTTCTCGGGCAGGAAGGCTAGTACTGGTTAAATCAGTTCTGGAAGCTATACCGGTCTATTGGATGTCTCTAGCTTGGATCCCCAAAGGTGTTTTGGAGCAGATCCGAAGGTTGTGTTTTGCCTTTCTTTGGAAGGGTAAGAGTGATAATAGAGCATTGGTTTGGGTCAGATGGGAAAAAATTGCTATTCCAAAAGCACTGGGGGGATGGGGGTTAAAGAATATATTTCTATTTGCAAAAGCTTTGGGGGCCAAAGTGTCTTGGCATCTTATTCATACACAAAGCCTTTGGACAAGAGTGGTATATCATAAATATATTACCCCTCTCACTCTTCTTGAATGGATAAGGCTGGGTAACAAGTCTAGGGCAAATTGCTCTGTGGTCTCGAAAGCGGTGGTGCAACATTTTAATTTGGTAGGTTTTGGATTAGTGTGGAGGATAGGAAATGGGTGACTCATTCGTATGGGGATGGACCCTTGGGTTGGCTGTAGGGGAGAACATGTCCTTCCTGAGGCTTTTTGGAATATATTGGCTGCTAGAGGCTGTCATTTTCTTGTTGATGTAGAGGATCCTGGATCATCTACTCTTTGGCATCAAGGGTGGATTTCGACACAGCGTCTTGATATTCCTGATGAGTTGCAGGGAGATTGGGAGGATTTTCTGCGAATTTTAAGACATTCGAATATTCGACTGATCAATAGGGTTGATGAACTAATCTGGGATCATCATCCCTCTGGATCATACTCCCCAAAAAATGGATATATCCAGCTGAATGTGGAAGCACATAACAGGGATTTGGTGTGGTGGTGGAAAATTCTGTGGAAATTAAAGTGTCCGGGCAAAGCAAAATTATTTTTCTAGGCTATTCTGGAAAATAAGGCTCCAACCTGGGACATTCTGCAAAAACGTTTTCTCCAAGGTCCGGGGTTCTGCTCCCTATGTAGGGATGCAGAGGAGACCATTTCTCATCTTTTTGTTCACTGTCGGTTTTCTCAGGCAGTTTGGGCTGATATTTGCAAATATCTGGATTACAATGTAAGGTGGCAGGGAGAGAGCGTCCTTGAAGCATTCCATTTGTGGTGGTCGGATCAAAAGGCCTCTTCCATCCGGGCTATCCCCTGTATATTTGCCTGGGGTATATGGATCACCAGAAATAAGATAATATTTCAAGATGGCAGGGTTCCGATGGAGACCGTAGTGGCACAAGCTGTGGCAATTATACAGCACTTCAAGGAACCTGTAAAAGCGATTAAATTTCGACCTGTGCGTGAGGAACAGATTGACATATCCAGGTCGTGGGATTATTTTGATGGGGCTTCACAAGACCATCAATCGTTGTGTGGAGGAGGGGGCGTCCTTTACAAGTCTGAGTCTCATTATTTTCATATTGTGGCTGGTTTGGGGCGGGGTTCCAATAACTATGCTGAACTTATGTCTCTTAGGCCGTTGATGTTATTTGCACTAGAACAAGGATGTCTATCATTACAGATATTTGGTAACTCCTTGTTAGTTATCGACTGGGCAAAGGAGATAAAACAATGTCATGTGATGGTTCTTTTACCAATTCTGGAGGAGGTGATTAGGTTAAAGTAGTCTTTTAATCAAATTACATTTTCTCATGTCTTCAGGGAGAGAAATGTGATGGCCGATCAGCTTTCCAAAGAAGCGACGTAGCAGCATTTGGCATTTGGCACTTGGAGGATTACTATACACTCACCAGAGGGCTCCTATAGTTATTATCACAGACCGTTTCATGAAGGTTTTTAGGCACAGAATTGAGCCATTGCTCAGATTTTGATTGACCAGTGATGGGTTTACTTCTTTTATTATGTTATAGCACTTGTTTATATCTATATGCGAGTTGTATGGTCAGCAGTATTCTTTGAAATAGGATTGCGTGAGCTTGCTTCTGTGAGGGTGGAGGATGCTGTTGTGTTTGCAATGGCTCAACAGTTCAGGTGGGCCAAGCTTATCCACTATAGTGGATAGCCAAAGCTTGTTGAAACATTCGAACTTAGCCAGGAAGAGATTGAAGATGTGCTGTTTAAGCAGGCCTGGATCATATATTTTTGGTGAAGAGCCTAGAGGAGTGGAAGAGGACATTACAGATGAACGCCCAGTCTCCAACATCTCATTGCAGTTGATGTTTCACTTGGGTCTCACTTTTAGTAGGGATTGATTACATGATATTCATGGATTTGGTTCTCTGTTTGGTTAGACTGGTTTTCCTAAATTTGTCCTAGTACCATAATCATGTTGATTTGGTTCTTTGTTTTGTTTAGTATGGGACATTTGATATGACGATAATATGTGACAGTAAATTTGTGACAATGTAGGGATCTTAGTGATCCTTTTACATGTGCAGAATGTAATTTTTTCTTTTATGAAATAAAATTATGACTTTTTCCGAGGAAAAAAATAATAATATTCATTTATAAAAATATATATTATAAAACTTTTTTATAAACAAAAAAAATATATTTTTTAATTTTAAATATTAATAAATTAATGAATTTTTTATTTTATTTTTAATAATATACTTTACTTTATTAATAAAAACCGTATTATTTTCTTTATTACAAAACAATCATAACTCCACTTTTTTTTTCATAGAAAAAAGATATTATATATTATATATAATAAAAGGTATCACCAGAATATTTACACCCTTTCTAGCATTGTAACTTCCTAGTTGCATATTTTCGCCATATAGCATGGAAAAAACAACATTGTGACTGACTTCCCAGATCCAGAAATACAAACCAACTCATAACAGGAATCCATCATCACCCAACCATAATAATAAGGTTAAGTTGCCATTACCTGTGCAAATAAACGTCGATATAGTGGGTCCCATATATTGAGCCATAAAATATAACAATCTTATGCACTCAATGAAGTCAAAAACAAAAACCAGAAATTAGAAAAGTCCAAAAAGTTTGAAAGAGTATGGGTCTCTGCCATCTCCCGGAGCCACCAGAAAATGGCCAACTGGACCATCTAAGGTCAGCTTAGATAAGCGATCAGCCGTTGCGTTGAGTTCTCTGTAAACATGTTGAATGTTGACCACTAAAAAATGAGTCTTTAACTGCATAATGCGCTCCATCCAATGAGTCAGCGCCAAAGTTTCCAAATGTAAACTCCCCCTGAACCAATCTACAATAATACGAGAGTCCCCTACAATTTGGATAGCATCAATCCCCATACTATTTGCTAAATGAAGAATACTCCACAATGCAAGTAACTCGGCCCGAGTATTTGTGCCAAAACCACAATTCCATTTTACACTGTACTTGCCCAATATTGGCGAGATAAGAAAAGCTCCAGCACCACATCTATAACCTCCATCTTGTCAGGCCCCATCAAAATACCCAATAGCCACATTCTGTTGAAAAAATGGCTGTTGTAGATACCGATATCTGATCACCCGGGAACGATCAGCTCTGTCCAACCAAGCATTATGTACCTTATTAAAGATCTGTAGTGGAGAATAAATCAGCTCCTTAAAGATATGGGAGTTTCGCGCCAACCAGATAGATCTATAGACATAGAAAGGTATAGACCGCCAATTTTTTTCTGCATCAAACCAGATCCTGAAGGCCTACTCAACATTTTGGCCATGCCAAACTGCATCTGTGTTAAGGAAATCCTTCAGATAGTCCCAAACCTGCAAAGTAAAAGAGCATGAAATCATAAGATGTGAAACACTTTCCTCCTCAGTACAGCATAAAGGGCACAAACCCGAACCCGAAAAACCTTTCTTCAACAAGACATCCCAGGTTAGAATGCGATTAGCAATCATAAGCCAACTGAATAAGGTGATTTTCAAGGGTAATCCCCATTTCCACACTTTTGAAAACCACTCTGGAATGAGATCCGAATTTCCTTGTTTGCTAGTCGTTTTGTATGCTAAGGCTGCAGTAATAGTACCATCTTTTATATTCTTGCTCCAGCACAAAGTATCCTTGATCGGCTTCAAACAAATGCCAAGGTTTTTTAAACCATAAATATAATTGTTCCACTCTCTTCCAGCATCGCCATCCAAGCCCAAATCCTGTGCATTGGCCCAGCACGCAAAATTGTCTCCACTACCAATCTTAGCCGCTTGTGCCAAATAATATATTCTTCTATGCAAAAGATGGTCTAATAAAACTTCAGAAAGTTTTAATATGCTCGCCATACCAACAATCGGATCCCTGCCAATACGGATGCTCCATCCGTCTCCAGGCTTCCACGCCAGCCACGACTTCAGAATAGGTAGAGCTTTAAGGAGCGCCCTCCATATATTGGATATATCCAGCTGTACAATAGATTCCAGACGTAACCAATCAGCCGTGCCCCATCCACGCAAATATTTTGCTTGGACCACTCTATTCCACAAGCACGGGACAAATAAACAACACCACAGGTTTTTTGCAGTAAGATCCAATCCAAAGTTCGCAAAGTCTTTCAAACCCCACCCACCTAGAGCCTTTGGTTTTGTCAGATATGACCACTTTGCTAGGCTAATAGAAGATTTTTCTTTGCATCTTGACCAGATGAAACGAGCCATCCGACTCTGAATTAGCTTCAAAATTGACCGAGGAATCCATGTGAGAGAGAGCCAATATACAGGGAGACTCTCAAGTACTGATTTAGTCAGTACAAATCTCCCACCAATCGATAAAAACTTATGTCCCCAGCCACCAATGCGTGCCTCAAATCTTCTCAACAACCAGACCCAGTCCTGAATCTTATATCCATTGGGTTTAAGAAAGAAACCCAAGTATTTAAAGCCACCTTGTAAGGGCAAGATATCACAAGAAAAGAGTTGTTGTATCATAACAATGTCCACCTCATCCCATCCTAACTCCACTTACTATTTACTTCATCTTTATTTTTCATTAATAAAAAGGAAAACCTTATTTTCCTTCTTAAAAAAAGGATCACCAATAAAAGGGTGCATGAGTCGCTTTTCCTTATTACCAAAGGACCATAAATTCGGGGAAGCCCACATGGTGCATAAGTCTCTTTTCCTTATTACGAAAGAATCATAAATTTGGGGAAGCCCACATGCATGTATTGCCGAGCCCTACGTACGTGGCAACTTTCAAGAAGGTTTATTATAAAAAGGAAAAATAGAAACTTCATTAAAAAAAAAATTCGGCATTTAAACACAATACTTGACATTAAGTAATGGGCTTTTAAACACAATATTTGACATAATTTTGGTAGGTCCCATGCATGTATGGTAGGGCCTACATAATGGAAACATTCAAGTAAGGTTTATATAATTGCTTAGTTGGTATGCATAATTACATTTGAGTGGGTTTAATTAATTTTTTTTGGTGGTAGGTGCTAGGATTATCATTAATTTTGATGGGAAATAAGAAACAAGTTTTGTATGGGACCTAGGAGTGATAACAATAACCATCAAGCAAAAGTTTTATATCAAAGTTGTTATTGTAGGTGATAGAAGCAAAAAGAATCTCAATTTTAGTGATTCATCACTTGTCATCATACATGTTAGGAAACGAGGATTATATCTCTCATTACCCTTTTACCAAGTATATAGTTTGAATTAAGAGGATTATTTCATATTTTGAATCTATAGAATTTTATCATTTCCTTTAAGGTTCTAACATCTAAGCATATGTCATGGAAAACTTAAGGATTCATCTAGTAAAAGGAGTGTTTGTCCAAAATGAGGGTGACCTCAACCTTTGCTTAATTCCATGAAATGAATGAACAAAAACCTTAGCCATATCCTTTGTCGGCAAATACTAAATAGTTGGCAAATGGCAAATTACGAGGACAAGGTGTTAAATCTATCCCATTCCCTATAACCTTTACACATTTGCATTCAAGTAGTTGCAAGGGGGCAATTAAGGTGGATATAATGATTTCTTGTGACGATGATGAGATATTTTGACTTTTGGGGGTGGTAGATGTTTGTTGTTTCTTTGGTGGAGGCAGTTCTTAGATTGATTTTGGGATTTTGGGTTTCTAGACAATGGTTGATTTATTATGGGAATCTTGATGAGTAGCAAAGTATCAGGGAGAAATAATGTATGAGGGCATTCAAATCGATATAAGACTTGTCTTCACGAGAATTGGATATGTGGGTCTAACTACAAATTTTCTTATGGATTTGCTTATTACATGTTTAGAGCTTGTTTGTTGGAGAATAATTAATGAAGGTGAATTACAAAGAAGGTTTGCTTTGTTGGTTGGCTTATAGTGCAATCTTGGTCTTCATGGTAGTGCTATGGTGGAGCATAACCACCACAAAAAGTGCAACGTGTGCAAATTTATAGACCTAAGAAATATTATAAAGCCTTTAATGGGGAAATGGGGTGCCTTGTAGGAAGTGATTTCACACATGAACCAAAACATTGAGGAGTATATAAATTCCTTGTAGGAGCAATTTCACACATGAACCAAAGCATTGGGGAGTATATAGATGCCTAGTAGGCTCGATATAAGGACTTGGAAGCACATATTGAAGCATATAATTAATGAGTAGATAAACTATTCTTTAATGTTGATATGCATAATTACATGATACTTGTGTTTTCTAGAAGCTTGTAGTTAATGGTGAACAGGTCCTCAGATTCCATTAGGTCATCCAATGAGTCTTGCATGGAGGACTTGAAAATGCAACAAGGAGCAAAGAGCTTGAAGAGGATTGGAATAATAATAATAATAAGAAGAAGATATAATGAAGAAGTTGAGATGGAATAACCCCAAACATGGCACGATTTTGCATAGTGGAACTAGGTTTTCTATATGTATTGGCATGCTATTTTCTTATGTGGTCAATTCAAATTCATTAAATTCTATATATATCATGCTCATAGGTTATAATTAACAAATAATAAGAAAAGTCAATGGGTAGATGTTTGTTTTGAAACAAAATGGACAACTTTGTGTCGTTATATTTTGAATCTTTTAGACATTATGTACTCCTTAATGTTGACGAATCCTCACTAAAAAAGCTGAATTTGTTCACTTTTTAACTTACTCCATTTTGAGAGAAAGGTTATGAGTGGTAAGGTTTGTATATGGAGAGGTTGTTCCTAGGATTTGCAAATTAGACTCAATGGAGGCAATGATGGGATGGAGATCATCACCCTCCTATATGGATATCCTATCCAAAAATGAGAGCCAAAATCATAACATCCTTATCTGAAACCCCACGTAACTAGGACAAACTAACAAGTATCAACACCCTCGTATCTTTGATAAATGACTCATAAAAAATTTAAGCCATGAGGTGTAGAGCGGTTTAGTCCTCATAAGGTCATTGGTTCAAATCTCATGGTGAGGAGTGCAATGGATGGAATAGCTTGGAGGTTTGATGGTCGTCCTGATAGAAGTCCGATTTCGATTCCTGGAGGTGAGAAAAGGCATATTGCACCCTAGAAAATTCCTCTATGACTACGGTGGTGGCCATACTCTTTGTTGTATCCTACCGAATGTGAAGGCTGAGCTCCAGCTCATGAGTTTGGTTTCCACGTGACGCAGTCTGCTGGGCAGCTTAGAGATGTTCTCATGGTTAAAAAAAAATTAAATAATTTAAGTCCAATCAAGAAAACATTATCCATGATTTAATCGAATCTGTTTTTTTTATCATAGTATTAAGTACTCTTTGTTAAAGGTTTTCACTGTCCATATGATGATTGTATATGAATAGATATAAAATTTGAAAATGAAGTTGTTCACATTTAGACATAATACTATATATAATCTTATAATAGTTTAAAAGTTTGATTTTTCGATTTACTAAGGGGAACTATGGAAATAAAAAATAGTTAACATGAGTTTAGGTAATAAAGAATATGGTAAAATTTAATTGTTATTAGTAATTTTTTAATTATTTAAAAAAATATAAAAATGAGATAAAAATATAGATTTGAAAATAAATTAAAAGTAATATTTTTTTGGTAAGTCTGCATTTGTATTAATCAGCCTAAACAAAAAGTTACATAAGAAAAGCATTTTGGACATATTGTTGGGGTGGTCTAAACCTATCACTCCAACCCATCAAAAACAGGAAGCAAATTAGTTCATTACAAAATAAGTCACAATAACCCATTCAGAAGATGGGGGCCAAGTACTAAACTTCACAATATAGATGAGTTTCATAGACCTAAACAGTAATATGGATATATGCTCAAGGAAAACAAAAATAATAGAACGAGCAAGAAAAAACTGAGGTAAGCCAAACAAACTGCAGGTTTTCATAAGCTCCAAGCTTAAGGGTTCGTGTTCTCCTCAATGATAGGACTACACCCTTGGAACTCCTCATTGGTCGTAATTTCATGCTTCTTAATAGGAAGAGGAGAGGTTTTGCAAACTGGTACCTCAATGTCACGGACACATTTGTTGTTCAATTGAGTGATGGTGGAAGGTGTTGGAAACATAACAGACGATGAGAAAGGCCTAACCGCTACCGATCTCCTGTCCACTGAAGTTGTGGGTGCCCCCATGACGCTTCCACTACCCCCTTCACCTCACGTACAGAGACCCAGAGCCAATTGTTTTCACGCTACAATCACATCTCACTTGTTGAGCTGAGTGTCGAGTTCAATCAACCTGGTTTTTTCCTGGAGAACCGAGATATGAGTGTAGTTCCAAGTGCCAACCATTTCTTCCATGAGGGAGCCCATCATGTTCTTAACAGTCCAGTAATGATTGAGATGTCCCCCTCCAATACCTTTCGCCAAATGTTCGTGAATCAACCTGGCTTTTGAATTGTCAATCAATGTGTGCACCAACATGGAAATACCACTGTCATAGCCATCTTCCTGAATCATATGCGAACCCGTTGAGCTCTTCCTCTACCATTGCTAGCCCGGCGGGGCGTGCCACGCTGTCGAGAGATGGTTGTGTTGATGTATTTGTAACTTCGGAATGTATTCATCTGTATATCTTATGTATTGTACCCTGGTGTTATTTTGAGATGTGTTTGTAATGTATTTGAGTCATGTCATGCCTCGATGTTCCGATCCGGAGTTTCTATAATGTAAACAAGTCATGTCAAGTCATTGTGGGTAACTCTCCTATTGGTCAAGGGTTAAAGTCCCCGCAGTTGTGGGGCCCTAGGCTTATTAGACTATCCTAGAGAAGTTGACCCTAGGTGAGTCATTGTAAGTCAGGGCAATAGTCCCCACCGTTGTGTTAAGGATAACCCTCCTTGTTGGTCGGAGGAGGCAAAGTCCCCACAAGTTGTGGGGCACTAGGGTTATTAGACACTCCTAAAGATGTCGGCTCTAGTAAGTAATTGTTAAGTGAGGCCGACATGTTGGAGTGGGTTTCAAGTGAATGAAAGAATATAAATAGAGAGTGAGCCTCTCTATTTATCATACACACACTCACTCATTGGGGCGCATGAGTGAGAGGAGAAGTTGCCGAGACAAGAGAGAGACTACTGCTGTCGGGAGATCATCTTTATGTTTTCGGGTTTTACTTTTGGTGTTGATTATATATCTAAGGAAGTTGTGGGGTTTTCTCCATTTATGCTTTCCCCGAGGATAAACATTGTGTTCATTGTCTCTTATGTTTGATTGTTGTGCTTGTTATTCTCTCAGTTAAAGATCCTAATGTATTGCTAGCTTAATGATAAAAATCTAGCATGGTATCAGAGCTAACCTGAGAAGAAGACATTATGCAGCTATAGAAGCTAGAGCTTCTTAGTTTTTGGGTCTCTCTCCACAATCCATCAGCAAAAGTATGCTAGGATGACTCTCCATTGAAGGGCGCATCTTTCTGTCGAAGCGAAATTCGATTCTGAGCATTTTTAGAAAAAAAGTGCGGGAAATTAGGGCTTTCTACAGAAGAGGAATTTTTGAGTGAGGAGCCCAAAATAGGATTTCTCTCCTAATAAAAATCGAAGTTTAAAGACCTGGATCAAGATTTTTGGTTGGGTGAAACTCTAGGAAAGTCAAACCCTAGTTTGACCCCGAGCTGGAAAAACCCTAAATACTAAAACTGATAAGTTTTGGTACATTCGCTATATCTTGGGATTGAAGAAGGCTCAGGAGCTGAAACTTTCACAAACCGAAGATAAAATCTTGATTTACACTGTGTCCAAAATTAAGCCTCATATTCACTATATTATTGGAGATATGATCCCTCCAAGTTAGGGTTCCAGCCTCTTCCAGGATTCATCCCTAAACAGGACACCTAGGGAGAATCGCTGTATATTGGGATACAAAGGTCCAAATGAAATTTTTGAAGATGTTTCAGAACATGCACGGACTTTAATTTTGGTGGTCCGAGTTTTAGACCTAGAAGATGAACAGTGACATGTGGCAGTCCGTACAACCTCGCTATTCTGAACAGTCATGTAACAGGTCACCTTGGGAAAATGATCATAAGTCCCAATTGGTAAAGACAATTCTAATGAAAACTATGGTATTGGAATAGGGACAGGTGAGGCTACCTTAGTGAAAAGTTTTAGACATATAGGAGCAGTAATTTCAGAGATACCGCAGAAACAGTAACAAGCATTTCTGCAGAAGAAAATGGAAAACTAGGGCTTCCGGTTCCAGGAGCTTCCCTCCACTGTTTTCAAAAAAGGAGTACATTGGACAGCTCAACTTGAAGATATCTATATTTCTATCCAATCATATCTGAAATATTCAAGTTTGAAAATTATGGTTTCTCTGACAAACCCTAGATCGGCTAGCTCCAAAACCAGGACGGACACCTCAAATCGGTAAGATATAATCTTTTGCTATTTTCATTTAAGGTTCTCACTTCCAAGTGATCTATCACATTAGCTTGATGATAATCTTGGTGAAGTTGACAACTTCCAAGCATGGAAGTATATGATCTCTCTGAAGAAAATGAATTGGACACCTACATGAGTAGAGAGGTTCCAGTTCCAGAGGGAGATGAGGCTCAAAGTCTTACACAAGAAGAACTTGGTCAAGGCCAAGAAGATCATTGCTGATTCAATCATGGATCACCTTGTTCCACAAGTGTCTTCCCTAAAGACACCGAAGATTTTTTATTCCTTGACCAAGCTATTTAAAGGGAAGAACATAAATCAGAATATGATTTTGAGAAAATAGTTGAAAAATGTAAAGATCCAAAATGCAGAAACCATACAGTCATACTTTACGAGGGTCTCTCAAATCAAAGAACAACTTGTAGCCGTAGAAGAAGAAGTAGAAGTGGTGATAACCACCTTGAATGGCCTCCTAGGATCTTGGGATTCATTCATGTGAGGAATGTGTTCCAGAAGAAAGTGATTACTTTCAGCAGACTCTGGGAAGAGCACACATAAGAAGAAGAAGCTCGACTCATAATAAGAGAAGAGAAGATGGGATCAACTAAAGGTTAAGCTCCCAACATTGAAAGAAGATCCCTCAAGCGATGAGGAATATGAAGGACTCAACTCTTGAAGAATCTCTTATCCATCTTAGCATTTGGATAAGAAACGATGCTATGAGGAAGTCGATGAAGCTGAAGGCTCAAGAAGGAGTCTACCCACGAAACAAATAAAGATAAGTATTCAATCGTCATTTCATGATATTGTTCTGTTATGCATTTGTTTATATTCAGTTAATATATTATGCATGATAGAATGTTTGCATTAATGACAATATACTAGTATGAATATTCCTTATGAAATTCTTCTAACCATACAAATGCATTTGACTTGTAGGAAAGATCGCATACATAATCGCCTACAAGAAAAGAAGAATGAGACTTGTTTCGAAGAACAAGTGACGACAGTTCAAGATGAAGAATAATATAACGAATGCAGTGACATCATTGATGCAGAACCTTCAAGCTATGAAGAAGTAACCAAGAAGAAAAGGAAGACCAGTTCAAGCATAATGATGTCTAGGATGCAGTATCGATACGTGAAGGGAAGTTCGTAGTTCCATCATGCAATAGATGGAAACATCGTGGGATACAAGGCAAGATTCGTAGCACAAGGCTTCTCACGAAAAGAAGGCATAAACTGCGCAGATACATTTGCAGCCACTGGAAGTGAAGTCACATGACAGGTAGAATCATGTGTGCAAATGAAAGAAGGCCTTGTACGAGCTCAGAAGACACCCATGGGATAACACATACATGAGGAGCTTGATGAAGATCCAAACCTTTGCTACAAGGTTGATAAAGGATGACAAGCTCATAGATGGCTGCGAGAAGAATGCTTTAAAAGATAGAGGATCTTGGTATCTAGTGACCCTAGCCATACATAGAATATTAGTAGCAGAGTAAGCTACTTTCCACCCCAGTACATAATGTTTTAGTACGGAAGATAGAGGGAGTGACTACAGAAGATCCTGAGGTTCGACATGGTACAACAGGATGGTTAGATTACTAATGACTCTAGTATTTACTAAGAGTAAAGTGGCTTCCAACCTTTACTTCAAGGTTGAAGGCGGAAGACCAGTGAAGCTCCTGTTATGTGTCGATGCACTATGTTCTAGGCATGGAGGTGTGGACAAGGGAAGTATGTAGAAGAGATCTTGAATAGGTTCAGGATGATGGACTGCATGACCACACCTATGTCATCGAACCTGAAGCTATTGAGTGTTGCTTCATTAAATTCAATTGATGCCACGATGTATCGTTAGATGATTTGTTCCTTGATGTACCTGACGGTCGTCCTAATAGAAGTCCGATTTCGATTCCTAGAGGTGCGAAAAGGCATATTGTACTCTAGAAAATTCCTCTACGACTATAGTGGTGGCCATACTCTTCGTTGTATCCTACCGAATGTGAGAGCTGAGCTCTAGCTCATGAGTTTGGTTTCCACGTGACACAGTCTGCTAAGCACCTTGGAGATGCGTTTGGTTTCCACGTGACGCAGTTTGCTGAGCACCTTGGAGATGAGTTTGGTTTCCATGTGACACAATTTGCTGAGCACCTTGGAGATGTTCTCATGGTTAAAAAATAAATAAAATAATTTAAGTCCAATCAAGAAAAAATTATCCATGATTTAATTGAATTTGTTTTTTTGATCATAGTATTAAGTGCTCTTTGTTAAAGGTTTTCACACATCCATATGATGATTGTATATGAATATATATAAAATTTGAAAATGAAGTTGTTCACATTTAGCCATAATACTATATATAATCGTATAAAAGTTTAAAAATTCAATTTTTCGATTTACTAAGGGGAACTATGGAAATAAAAAATAGTTAACATGAGTTTAGGTAATAAAGAATATGGTAAAATTTAATTGTTATTAGTAATTTTTTAATTATTTAAAAAAAATTAAAAATGAGATAAAAATATAGATTTGAAAATAAATTAAAAGTAAATTCTTTTTGGTAAGTCTGCATTTGTATTAATCAGCCTAAATAAAAAGCTACATAAGAAAAGCATTTTGGACATATTGTTGGGGTGGTCTAAACCTATCACTCCAACCTGTCAAAAACAGGAAGCAAATTAGTTCATTACAAAATAAGTCACAATAACCCATTCAGAAGATGGGGGCCGAGTACTAAACTTCACATTATAGATGAGTTTCATAGACATAAACAGTAATATGGATATATGCTCAAGGAAAACGAAAATAACAGAACGAGTAAGAAAAAACCGAGGTAATCCAAACAAACTGCAGGTCTTCATAAGCTCCAAGATTAAGGGTTCGGATTCTCCTCAATGATAGGACAACCCCCTTGGAGCTCCTCATTGGTCGTAATTTCAGGCTTCTTAATAGGAAGAGGAGAGGTTTTGCAAACCGGTACCTCAATGTCACATACACATTTGTTGTTCAATTGAGTGATGGTGGAAGGTGTTGGAAACATAAAAGATGATGAGAGAGGCGTAACCGGTACCAAGCTCCTGTCCACTGAAGTTGCGGGTTCCCCCATGACGCTGCTACTACCCCCTTCACCTCACATATAGAGACCCAGAGCCAATCATTTTCACGCTGCAGTCGCATCTCGCTTGTTGAGCTGAGTGTCGAGTCCAATCAGCCTGGTTTTTTCCTTGAGAATCGAGCTTTGAGTGTAGTTCCAAGTGCCAACCATTTCTTCCATGAGGGAGCCCATCATGTTCTAAACAATCCAGTAATGATTGAGATGTCCCCATCCAATACCTTTGGCCAAATGTTCATTGATCAACCTGGTTTCTGAATCGTCAATCAATGTGTGCACCGACATGGAAATACCACTATCATAGCCATCTTCTTGAATCATATGCGAACCTGTTGAGCTCTTCCTTTGTCACTGCTAGCCCGGTGGGGCGTGCCACGCTGTCGAGACATGGTTGAACAATGGTGAAGCTTGATTTCAGGGCCACGATTTTTTCTCAGCGTTTAAATCAACTGATGGGCCAGACAAAAACTGGTGTGCAATAAAGCCCACATGGACAGACTAGAGACGTAGCAGTAGTTTTGAGTTACAGGCTGAGAATGGTAGTGCATGTGGGAGTAATACGTTGGGAAAGACCAATAAGGTGTATCATAGCCTAACTAGGAGAAGAAGATATGACAGATCCAAATACGATACCAACAAATGTGGCCCCAAAAATTCCTTTGCAAGAGCCATAAACCAAGTGATAACATGATTGAGTCGAGAATCCATTAATGGTGAGTTAAGGTGATGATGCCCCTTCCAGGCATGACGCGAAGTAATACTGGGTCTGCCAACCCTCGACGTGACTGTAGGGCCACCTCTAGACGTCGAGTGTAAATGCCTAGGACTTCCTTCTTCGCCAGCACAAAGACCCTCAACCTCGTCTATAGTGCGCCTTAACTGCAGCCTGGGTGGATGACGAGGGCCCTTAATGTGAGGTGACATCCTTGCCACCCTATCAGCCCACCGCCCGAGGCTATAATCACCGTCAACAGGACACGTGGCACTCGCATCCAGGAAAATTAAAATTAATATTAATTACATCTATACGTGTTTTTATTTGAGATTTTGGGGTGGAAAAGCACCTATTAACCTCTGTGAATTATTGATTCTTTTAGTTTAAAAATAATAGATTATTGATTCTTTTAGTTAAAAAATAGTATAAGTTATACTAGGAAGGGATACATTTAATTTTATGTTGAAATTTTTAAAAAATATTATTAATTAAGATGATAATGAGTACATAAAATTAATATTAAATTAGGAATATAATAATGAAAATAGTGAGATGAGTTAAAAGAATGAGTAATGTTTTTCCACTTTTTAGAAATAAGGCTAAATCTATCTCCTTTCTCATATAGCTTATATTATTATTAATATTAATTTTATTCTTATTTTTAAATATATATTATTTCATTTAATAATATTTCTCCGTTATTTAATAATATTTCTCCGTTTCATAATCTTTGTTTCAAGATTAATTCGTATAACCTTTTAACTTCTCATCTAACCTTCTAACTCCTCAAAACTTTGATGAGCTAGAGACGTAAACCAATTTCGGTCTTAGTAGACGCTAATCATCATCATCATCATATTTTACATCCTTAACCCTATCTCAATTTCTAAGTAATTTTGACGATATCCAATTGATCTCTAACTAATTTTGACCATATACCTTTTCCCCCAAATTTCTAACTAATTTTGATCATATCTCTTCTATCCCCTATTTCTAACTAATCTTGAGCATATCCCTTTTTTAATTTAACTAATTTATATATTAAATAATCATTTTCCAAAATTACTAATAACAACTAATTTCTACCTTATTATTATTTACGACTTATTTCCATGCTAATTCTTTTCTTACAATCAAATGTTTTCTTTTTATAGTTTCCTCCCAATTTCTAACTCATTTTGATTTATCCTCTCTTTAATTTAACTTATTTATATATTAAATATAGTTTTGAAAATTATTTTAACTACTGGTTTTTACCATACCATTTGTTACCAAAATCTATACTAATTATTTTCTTAAAATCAATAATTATTATAATTTTCTTACTAATAATTACTAATTACACTTTTCAATCCAAAAATATAAAATTGGTAAGATTAATAATATTAATTTATAAAAATATATATTATATAACTTTTTTATAAACAAAAATAGTATATATTTTAATTTTAAATATTAATAAATGAATGAAAACAAACTTTCTTTATTTTTAATAATATACTTTACTTTATTAATAAAAACGTATTTTTTTCTTTATTACAAAACAATCATAATGCCACTTACTAATTGTTCTTTCTCCATCACCATTGTTCTTTCTCCATCATCTTTATTTTCCTTCTTACAAAAGGATCACCAATAAAAGGGTGCATGAGTCGCTTTTCCTTGTTACCAAAGGATCATACATGTATGGGTAGGGCCTACATACATGGAAACATTCAAGTAAGGTTTATATAATTGCTTAGTTGGTATGCATCATTACATTTGAGTGGGTTTAATTAATATTTTTGGTGGTAGGTGCTAGGATTATCATTAATTTTGATGGAAAATAAGAAACAACTTTTGTATAGGCCCGATAGCAATAATAATCAAGCAAAAGTTTTATGTTAAAGTTGTTGATATTCTAGGTGATAGAAGCAAAAGGATATTCAATCTTTAGTGATTCATCACTTGTCATTAGACATGTTAGGAAACTAGGATTATATCTCTCAGTACCCTTCACTAGGTATATAGTTTGAATTAGACATGTTAGGAAATTAGGATTATATCTCTCATTACCCTTCACTAGGTATATAGTTTGAATTAGGAGGATTATTTTACATTTTGAATTTATAGACTTTTATCATACCCTTCGAGGTTGTAACATCCAAGTTTATTCCATGGAAAACTTAAGGATTCATAGAGCAAAAAGAGTGTTTGTTCAAAATGAGGGTGACCCCAACCCTAGTTTAATTCCATGAAATGAATGAACAAAAACCTTGGCCATATCCCTTTTCGGCAAATACCAAATAGTTGGCAAATGGCAAATTACGAGGACAAGGTGTTGAAACCATGTTATTCCCTATAACCTTTACACATTTCCATTCAAGTAGTTGCAAGGGGGGAATTAAGGTGGATATAAAGATTTCTTATGATGATGATGGGATATTTTGACTTTTTGGGGTGGTGGATGTTTGTTGTTTCTTTGGTGGAGGCAGTTCTTAGATTGATTTTGGGATTTTGGGTTTCTAGACATTGCTTGATTTATTATGGGAATCTTGATGAGTAGCAAAGTATCAAGGAGGAATAATGTATGGACTCAATATAAGACTTGTCTTCATGAGAATTGGATATGTGGGACTAACTACTAATTTTCTTGTGGATTTGCTTATTACATGTTCGGATCTTGTTTGTTGGAGAATAATTAATGAAGGTGAATTACAAACAAGGTTTGCTTTGTTGGTTGCATTATAGCGCAATCTTGGTCTTTAGGGTAGTGCTATGGTGGAGCATGAACACCACAAAAAATGCAATGTGTGCAAATTTCTACACTTCAGAAATATTATAAAGCCTTTGATGGGGCAATGGGATGCCTTGCAGGAAGTGATTTCACACATGAACCAAAACATTGAGGAGTATATAAATTCCTTGTAGGAGCATTTCACACATGAACCAAAGCATTGGAGAGTATATAGATGCCTAATAGGCTCGATATAAGGACTTGGAAGCACATATTGAAGCTTATAATTGATGAGTAGATAAATTATTCTTTAATGTTGATATACATAATTACATGATACTTCGTTTTTCTAGAAGCTTGT
The DNA here is from genome assembly GCA_001517045.1 of Pseudotsuga menziesii. Lineage (NCBI taxonomy): Eukaryota > Viridiplantae > Streptophyta > Pinopsida > Pinales > Pinaceae > Pseudotsuga > Pseudotsuga menziesii. Next base: position 86,855 of record LPNX010140845.1, on the reverse strand, counting down.
AGTCAATGGTGAATAGGTTCTCAGATTCCATTAGGTCATCCAATTAGTCTTGCATGGAGTATTTGAAAGTGCAACAAGGAGCAAAGAGCTTGAAGAGGATGGGAATAAGAAGAAGAAGAAGAAGATATAATGAAGAAATTGAGATGGAAGAACCCCAAACAGGGCACGCTTTTGCATAGTGGAACTAGGTTTTCTATATGTATCAACATGTTATTTTCTTATGTGGTCAATTCAAACTCATTAAATTCTATAGATATCATGTTCATAGGTTATAATTAACAAATAATAAGAAAATTCAATGGGTAGATGTTTGTTTTGAAACAAAATTGACAATTTTGTGTCGTTATACTTTGAACCTTTTAGACATTATTTACTCAATGTTGACCAAAGCTCACTAAAAACGTTGAATTTGTTCACTTTTAACTTACTCTGTTTTGAGAGAAAGGTTATGAGTGGTAAGGTTTGTAGATTGAGAGGTTGTTCCTAGGGTTTGCAAATTAGACTCAATGGAGGCAATGATGGGATGGAGATCATCTCCCTCCTATATGGAGATCCTATCCAAAAATGAGAGCCAAAATCATAGCATCCTGATCCATCCGAAGTTGAAGGAATGGGAAAGGAAAACAAATGGGGCTAAGGAAGAAAATGGCAGTGGACCTTTAACAACAGATGGAAGGTGAGGTGTTGTGAACCTCACCCCAAGAGATGAGGTAGAGGACTTGGCAAGGGAAACTAAGAAATCCAAACAAGATGACGAAAACCGCAGAGGTTGCATCCCTAAATAAGATTCAATTCCTAGGTATGAAATAGCCTCTACTAAACTAGGAGCTTATATTCAATTTATGCAAGACCATGCATTCATAGGGAAATTCATGGACATCTAGCCTACAAAAAGAGCATTACAATGGTGGATACAAAATAGGTGGAAACCAAAAGGTAAAGTAGATCTAAAACTTGGCTCTAAGGCCCTACCAATATGGAAAATAAAGATAGAGTGTTTGATAATGGATATTACTTTCTTTACTCAATGGAGCTCTACTTGAGTTTTTGGACAAACAACTTCGGTTAAAAAAAGAGGATTTATCAACTACCTTTGTTTGGATCAGGATTTATTCCTTGGCACAAGAGTACTGGGACAAGGAAACCTTAGCTGGCATATAGAAAACCTTGGTCACCCTTTTGAACACTTTGAAAATTAGAAAACAAGGTCATTATTCTTTCTATGCATTAGTTGTGCATACACGGACATATTAAGATGAATTGATTTGCCTAAGCTACAAGGGAAATGAATGGATCCAATCCCTAGACTATGAGTAGATTCATTCGGTTGTCGCAAGTTCCATGAGCATGGCCATTTTTTTAGGGACTACACCCTCAATTGAATACCCTCCTCGAGTAAATTGGCAACAAAACTAGACTTAAAAGGTTGCATCCTTGTTGAAAACAAGAAAAAGAAGAGAACAAATATATCACAAGTCGAACCAAAAGCAACAATCTTGACCACCAATAGTTTTGATATTTTGAATGGAGTTGAAATTATAGAGGAAGGAATTGGGAAAACATGGGAAGAGTTTCCATAACATCAACAATAATATTCTAGTCGAAGCATGGGATAATTTGGAACTATAACTGAAAAGAAGACAATAGAAAACCCTTCCTCAAGCGATTCTATCGATAATGATGACAATAACATGGGAGAAACATAAACCATAGGTTCAAAAGAAGGTGAGGATATAGAATTGGGGGATTTAGACATCTAAGGAATGATGACTGCATATGAAAAATAAGACACACACTCAATACCAAAAAACAAATTATATTGGTAAAGGACACCTTGCATAGATCAAGGAACAAACAAACTAAGCATGACTTGAAGAAATAAAAAATATACTTGTATCTAGGGTTGAATACCAATCTCAGTAAAGATCACACTAAACCCTCTCAAGATGAAAGAAATGGGGATAAAGAACCAATAAACAAATCTTACAAGAGCCAAGGGAAAGACTCATAGACTCTAGTCATTAAGCTCTAGTGACAAATAATGTTTTCCCATTCATCTCAATAGTTATCAATGAAGCTTTTATCTTGGACAATCATAGGCCTTAATAGTAAAGGTAAACAACAGACTCTTTGGAATAAGATAAAATTGAAAACATCCACCGTTGTGATGTTATAGGAAACAAAATGTAGTGCATATATGTTGGGGAGGATTACATATTACAATGGGAGAGGAAGTAGATCAATTGTGGTTGATGTAAAAGGAACAACATGAGGATCCACCATTCTTTGGAATCCTTTAATCATTAATATGGAATTTTTCTTCTCTACTACCTGGACGCTATCAATAAAATTCCACATCATAGACACAACTGAGACAAGTTTTCTCAGCAACGTAAATGGGCCATTTGCAGCAAAGGGAAAAAATCAATTCCTAGGAAATCTCCATGACATTTCTTCGATTATGTATGGATACCAATGGATTGTGTGAGAGGATTTAAACCTCATAATTGGATTATTGGAGAAAAAAGGAGGAATAAGGAAATTAGATAAGTATAATTAAGCCTTTAAAACAACTATTCACTCCCTCAAATTGATATATATTTAAACCATCAATGGAATCTTCATTTGGAATAACAAGAGATAAGGGGAGCATCAGGTGGCCTCTTGGTTAGAACTCTTCTTGATCTCATAGAACCTATTCTCCAAAGGTATAATCCTTGAGGTTTCAATTCTTTGTTTTTTAAGCTTCGCACTAGCCCATAAAACAATCTCTTTAGATGGATGATCACCCCAAGAACCGAACTTTTAGACTTGAGTAGCTATGGGTGATGCACCCATACTTCCATAACATTTTCAATTGGTGGAGGTAGGAAACTGTCCCCAAAGGCTGGATGATCACCCCAAGAACCGAACTTTTAGACTTGAGTAGCTATGGGTGATGCACCCATACTTCCATAACATTTTCAATTGGTGGAGGTAGGAAACTGTCCCCAAAGGCTCTAAAATGTAGAAACTTAAGAAAAAAATAAAAAATAAATATTAATATTCGATATAGGTTTGGAATAAGGAAGTATTTTGGAATATCTTTGAGGAAAGAAATCATGTGGAGGCATATATGGATCACTCGTGATTAAAAAATCATTCTAGAACATGGAATAGAGGAATTGAATTTAGAACAACATTTCATCCAAACCCAATTAGATCAAAGGAATCAACAAGAAGAGATCCTCTAAAAACAAAAATCCTAAATCATATGGCTTAACGAAGGGGATCACAACTCCAAATTCTTCCACAATTATTGAACCTAGCAAAGGAATCACAATAGAATAACCTATCTCATAGATAGTCAGTGATCTTCAATCACCAATCATAAGGATATGGAGAAAGATATCACCACCTACAATTACTTCCTTCTCACAAAACAATAGGACAATAATGAAGTGATCATTCAACAAATAACCGAGCACATCCAAAATCTTGTCACTGAAGCCAAAAATAAAAGTATTATTATAGAAATAACACTCCAACAAGTTGAGAAGGTTGTAAAGGAGACTCCTTTGGGGAAGTCACTCATCCTTGATGGTTTCACTATTGAATTTTTCCACTCTTGTTGTGATACTATCAAAATAGATGTTTGGGAAGTGGTTGAAGAATCCAAAACAAAATCACATAAGTGATTTCAACCCTCAACTCATATTTTCTCACCTTAATTTCCAAGGAGGACAAATCCATTGAGCCAAACAAGTTTAAACATATTTCCCTTTGGGTCATTATATTCAAAATCATAACTAAGGTAATTTCCAATAGATTCGAAAATACTTTTCCAACTTTGTTTTCTTAGGAACAAACATGATATGTTGAGGGTCAACATATTTTAAACAATATCATCACTATACATGAAACAGTCCACTCTCTAAAAAACTCAATAAGAGCATGTATATAAAATTGGACATGTCTAAGGCCTTTGAAAAGATAAATTGGAAATACATTAGGGAAATGCTTATGGCGTTTGGATTCTCAGATCACTTGACTAACTAGATCATGTCCCTTAAGTCCTCTATTTTATTTTCCATCCTTATCAATGTCTCTCCTTCCTCCACCTTCACTCCCTTGAGAAGCATTAGGTAGGGGTCCCTCTCTCCCCTTTTCTATTTATTCTTATGGTAGAAGGCTTAGGTTGCACTTTAAAAGAAACCTTTGATGAGGGTAAACTCAAAGGCCTCAAAATATATGGATAGGAGGTGGTCTCCTGTCATCTACAATTTGTTAATGATACTATGCTTATGGGATCCCCCCATGGTTAAGGAAGTTTACACCTTTCATAACATATTGAGCATCTTCATGGAGGCATAAGGTACTAATATCAACCAAAGAAAGTCTCAAATTTTCTTTTTTCAATGTTCCTCTTAATGTTCAACTCAATATTTATAGATTCCTCAATTTCTAAAGGATCTCCCTTCCATCGAAAGTTTTAGGAGTACCCTTCATTAACAATGCTCATCGCAACTTTTCTTTGGAGGTCCTCCTCTCCAAGTTGGACAAAAGATTGAATAGTTGGACATTTAGATCCCCAAACTTGGAAGGAAGACTCATTCTCATCAAATCTATCATGAAATTAATTCCTTTATATTTGTTTTCCTCGTTAGCACCCCCAAAATACACCATCAAATTCATTCACAATATTCAAATAAACTTTAAGTGGGGTGGCTCCTCTTTGCAAAGTAAGTGGGTTAGAATAGTTGGATAAATGTGTTCGATCCCAAGATGAAAGGAGGTTTAGGCCTGAGATATTTGGATATTTAAAATGAAATCTTAGGGGCTAAACTATTTTGACAATGACTAAAAAATAAAGATGCACCTTGGAGTAGAATATGGATAGTAAAATATGCTCCTGACATTGGTGATCAAGACTTAATGGAGATAATAAGGATCCATTATATGGAATGCTACATGGACGAATAGGTATTTTGTCTGACACAATTGTTTCTAGGAGTTCTTAGATGGGGTATCAACTAGGTTTTGTGAAGATGCTTTGCAACAACTAGCCAAACTTGCCGAGTAACAAGGAATGCAAGATTTGCAAAACATCCTCTTGACTAGTAATATGATCAAGGCAAATAATTATTGGGAATAATACATCCATTCTAGAAACTAGCTATATTGGTTCCTAAAAGAGAATTGACCCAATATCCCTAACCTTTTCATTTAGGAGGAATTCTAAAAGAATTTGAATGCTCAATGGATTTCGATCAATATTGGATCTAACACTCTTCATTGGTGATACAAAGGAGGGGGTAAGTTCTCTATAAAAGAATCTTATAACAATTAGAATTGTCAGGGACCAAAGTAGTAGTGGTAGAATTTGGAGCCATATATGACGTCCAAAGTTATGGCAAAAAGTCTCAACTTTTCTATGGATCGTAGCTAATTGAAAAACCCTCACCTGGGATCTAAAGGCACATAAAAATTCTCTCTGTCTCTCTCTCTCTCATCAAAGCAAGGGAACTTAGGAACATATATTAAACATGTGCCAATTAAAACCCTACTCTAGGACAAGGGAGCTACAATTTTTTGTCAAACGAATAGAAACATAAATAACATAAAAGAGACTATACAAAACTTGAGAGGAATAAAATTTTAGAACCCAATTCTGAATGAAACTTGGAAACATTTTTTGGGATTCTACTTATGGAAAGTATGGAAAGAGTGAAAAGAGAGACTTTTCAAAGATATTGCTCTCAACTCGAGGAAAATATGGCAAAAAAAAAGGTATCCTTGAAACTCTACAGGTATCTCCATTAACCACAAAGGATTGGGATCTCCATGTACCATGAAGGATTGGGAAAGCAATAACAAAAATAAACTTATAATGGAAGCATGGGGTATGGAAACACCTGCATCCTCCTTTCCTCCCTTAATTAAAGTGTCTCCACCTACTAGTATGACTTAGTGGCCCCCACCTCCTTATGGATTCATAAAACTGAATTTCAACGATGCATTGAAGGAAAACCTTGGTCCATCTAGATATGGAGGCATATTTATAAATGAGAAAGGAAAAAATATCTATTTCTTGTAGTATTTTTAGGGTGGGATAGTAATATTGTGGTAGAACTTAGGACTCTTTATCAAGAAATAAAAATTGCGACATGCCTCAATGTTTTAAGCTAATTGCATAAGGATGATTCATAGATTATCATTTGAATGTTATCTAAGCTTCAGAATGGATCCTCAATTATAAATATTTCATATGTTATAATTTTAATGGTTATATTAGATCTTCAATCATTTAGCATTATTTCATTAGAACCACAGACATAGGATCACTGAAAGAAATATAAGCACAACAAGATAAAAGAACACAAAGAGTTTCTTCTGGGAAACCACAAGGGAGAAAACCCAACAACTTCTTTAGTATAGATTATGTCACCAAGTGTAATTACAAACCAAGATAAGATCAACCACAAAGACAAAAACTATTACTTCTCTTCTTTAGTGAACCTCTTCTCTCTCTCTCTCTCTCTCTCTTGCACACTTACTTGAGTTGGGTGTGTGTCCAAATGAGAGGCGTGTGCTCTCTATTTATACTCATCAAGTGAGTGACCTAATTCCCTAACTGGGACAAATTGTTACTCTTTCGGGGTCTACTTGTCTAGGGAGACACAAAATAACATATATATAATAATTCTTGTGTGTACTTTTGACCTGACTTACAAGGAAAGGTTTACATTGATTCTTATAAGTACATTTACATGACCAGGTAGATTAATGACATCTTTAGAAGGAGGTACAACAATAATATAACAAAAGTACAATAAGAATATCTTATGAAGCTACAATATTCAACACTCCCTCTTAATAAGGAAGGTATTATTCTGTCACGGTCATCATCATTAGATCATCACTGGATCACTGATGCTACAACTTGGTACTCAGGCCATTGACTTGTGAAATATATCGAATCTATACATTATAAGAAATCTGTACAACATCTAACCCTTTTTCATGTTGGGTGTACCCTCATATTAGTGCATCAACCAACCCTTTTTCATGTTGGGGGAAACCCTCATATCGATGCATCAACCAACCCTTTTTCATGTTGGGATAAACACTCATATCAGTGCATCAACCAACCCTTTTTCATCCTGGGAGAAACCCTCATCTTGATGCATCAACCAACCCTTTTTCATGTTGGGATCTACCCTCATCTTGGTGCATCAACCAACCCTTTTTCATTCTAGAATATATCCTCATCTCAGTGCATCAATCAACCATTTTTCATGTTGGGAACTCCCCTCATTTCGATGCATCAACCATCCCTTTTTCATGCTGGGAGATACCCTCATATTGGTGCATCAACCAACCATTTTTCATGATGGGAACTACCCTCATATTGGTGCATCAACCAACCATTTTTCATGTTGGGTGTACATGTCATACATCTTCCAAAGAGACAACCCATTTTCATGCTCGATGTGAATACCACACGTCTTCCATAGAGCCAATTCTTTTTCATGCTGGATGTGAAGACCACTAATTTGGAACAGGAACTCATCACTCCCTCTTGCGATGGACATTGATCTAAACAAATCCAAGCTTGTCCTTGAAGTACGCAAACTTCACTCTCTATCAACAAAATTCCTTAAGTGGATTTTCTATCATTCCCATCTCCATCCTAGTCTGAATCTATGAATCCTATGAGCTCTAGTTGTGCATCATCTGCATAATGGATCCCATAATCTCTAGTACCCTATACATAGTGCAAGACACACTTTGTTTCCTTCCAGTGCATCTCATGTGGCTCCTACATGTATTTGGAAACACCACTCACAACATAGAATATATCTGGTCTTGAATGTGTGAGGTATAGAAGGATCCCAATGAGTTGTCTAAAAAGAGTGCTGTGTACCAATGGTGTAGAACCACCTTCTTCTAGCCTAATGTCAGATAGAAAGGGAAAATGGGTTGCTTTATAGTCTTCTGTGTGGAATCTTCTAAGCATATTTAAAGAGTATCTAGACTATGATATCACGATTCTCGAAGTATTTTGACTTACTTCGAGACTAATGAACTGTCTTAACAGTCCTAGATCAGTCATAGCAAATGCTTTGTTCAAAGTTGAATTGATACTTCTCAATACAATAGTAGAGATTCTAGTAATGAGAAAGTCATCCACATATAGCACAATCAATAGTAAGGTTCCCCCTTTCTTATGCATGTAAACATTGCAATCTGATTTGCATCTTTCAAATCTCTGTGACATGAGGAAGGCATCCATTTTGGAATACCATGCCCTTGGGTCTTGTTTGATCCCATAGATATATTTCCTCAGTTTGCAAACTAAGGAATAATCCTCAATGTACCCTTAGGTTGTTTCATGCAAATCTCCTCTTTCAAGTCACCATGGAGGAAGGCACTTTTCACATCCATGTGTTGTACTTCCCACCTTTTTGAAGCTGCAACTCCCAAGACAAGTCTGATGGAGTCTATTCTTGCAACTGGAGTGAATGTCTCATTATAGTCCAATCCTTGAACTTGTGAGTATCCTTTGGCGACCAATCGAGCCTTATACTTAGTTGTGGTTCCATCGGATGTTATCTTGGTCTTGTAGACCCATTTGCACTGAACTAGTTTCCTCCTTGGAAGTAAGGAGACAAGTTCCCAAGTTTTGTTGTCTTGTATCGAATCAAATTCCTCATCCATATATGCTTGCCATGTTGGATTATGACAAGCCTCTTTGAATGTTTAAGGATATGTTCCCATCATTATGAAGCACCTCTCAGGGATGAGTGGATTTGTGTGGGACAGTGCAACATACTCATTCTTATACTCGGATTGTTAACCCAAAAAATCCCTCACTAAGCTCTCCATGACCTACACCACCCAAGGACACTGCTTCACGACCCTCCATTAGACCCCCACACCCTGAAAAATGCTTAAGGATGAAGAAAAGGGCTTAAAAACCCCGAAAAGGAGCCTAAAATACTCTCCTAGGAGCTAAAGCCCCCCAAAAGGGGGAAAAACCCTAAAAGGATCTAAAATTAGGGCGAAAGGGGGTAAAAGCCCAAAAAAGGGGCTAAATCCCGGACCAAGGGCTTAAAACCCCCAAAAAGTTATAAAAGGAGGGTGAGGGGTCACTCTCAAAACACTTCTCCCTTGCATACTGTTATGCTGCCCGTGGATGCCTTGAGATCCTTTGTCTCTCAAGCCACCCACACTCCCTTTCCTCCATATCCATTGAGCCATAGCTCCCCCATCCAAGAGAGAGAGGTGCTTCTTCAAGCCAGGGCATGGTGGCCCAATTCCATCAAAGAGAAGGTATAGCTTGTTATTTTCTATTTTTGCTTAATGATTTCTTTGGTTTCTAATCCATGGTTTCTTTGCAGGTTTATTGCCTAAATTGTTTTGCAGGTTTCTAGTTTCTAACAGTTGTTTGCAGGTTATTGGAAGCATAACCCTAACCCATTGTTTGCAGAGGGGTTCTCCATCATTTCTCTTCTTTCTGTTCTTTATTTTATTTCTGTTTAGTTTCATTCCCGCTTTTCTTTTTAGCATTTTTACAAGTAGGAACCTACCCTTCTATCTTATAGATAGAAGGGAGCCATTCCTGCCCCTGTAGAAAGGAGAAATCCCTGCTACATAATTGGCGACCATACCAGGTCGATCCCATAGGATCTCTGGTCCAGATTTTTAAAATTTCAAGTTTTTCAAGTTTTGCCCTAGTTTTTAAAATTTCATGTCAAATCAATTTTAGATATACTTTATTTCCAGTTCTTAGTGTTTTCGAAGCCTCTGCTAGGAAAATCCGAGTCAGTTTGGCCACAATACAAGTTACTGTCAGCCGGATCCGACTTAGGATCAGAAAAACCCCAAATCTTGGGCAGGTCACACTTATCAGGCCTGAACAAGGGATAAGGGTGCACTTAATGGCCTAATAGGTGTGCCCAGGGTGCACTTAATCCCTTGAAAGGTGCAACTTCACTTAGAAACACAGACCATGATTGTCTGTGAAATCTGTGTGACCCCCTCGCCTGTTTCTGAAATTTTTTTGTGACCCCCTCGTCGAATTTGATTAGAAATGTGCGGTCTATCAATCAGAGGTTCAATTTCAGTTTAATCGGGACTGTCAGTGCGGCTCAACCGCCTCTATCCAGCACATAATTTTAATTTCAATTTCTATTTCAATTTCCTATAATTGCATCAACAAACAAAGTGTAAATTCAAAGTAAATTTTAATGGCTTAATTAATGAACATAGCTTAACTAAAATTGACTTAAAATCAAGTCTTCCTTACCCTTCCTCCTCTACCCAGTCATCACCCTTCAGGGTATTCTGGGATACGATGAAGGGCAAGATCGTATAGTCCTAGGCCCTTCATTGAACATCGTTCTGAACCATTAAAACCAGATGGCCTAGAAGGTAAATCGGGTAGAGAAGGAGGGCTTCTCACGGCGCTAAGTGTCCTCCCTGTTGACCAACCTTGCATCCGGGAGGTGACCTGTGGATCTATGGATGGGCTTAGTCCCATTGTGTTGAGAGCCCAACACCTTCTCTTGGTTGAAGAAAAAAAGGTGTGTAAGGTAGTCATCTAGTTAGGCCATAAACATTCAGGGTTATAAACCGTATTTGTTTACAAATTTCTGATTATTCATTGCATGCAAAACAATGATATGAACTCTTCCACAATATGATGAATTCATAAACCATTTGTAGCTACCAAATACAAGAAAGACAGATAAACAAATACACCATACCAAGTAATCAACCCAACTCAGTTCAAGATGCCGAGAGAGCCTTAAAATTTATCAATTTACACTAAGTTCAATCAAATCTGCAGTCTTTGAGGACATAAGTCCTTGACTGCTTCAACTGTGGGAAGTACTTGGGCTCTGCCCAAAAACTCATTGTGAGGAGTACCATGGGAACCCCAAAGTAGTTGGCCGCTAAGAGGAATTGCCAAGTGAAACGGGGAATGACCCCTCCCGATTGAGTAGAAACGCCTGTGAGGAAAAATCCAAGTGCTGTCTTCTGGCAGTCTTAGTGGCCAAGTGACCACCTACAACCAATAGAAATCCATTGAAACCGGGGTCCAAACATCATTCCCATCAGTTTGATAAACATCTAACAAAATTTATCCCTCACGCTCTTCCTCATGCCTAAGAGGCGAACCACCAAAATTCGGAACACTCAACCAACACCGATGAAACCGTTCTCAGCAATCCCCCACACAATCAGAAGGCCACATAGCCTCTGATTCAGATTAAGACCCATATCAGTCTGAACCAGACCTCCATACTGCACCATCAAGCCCCATGGCTGGTGCCAACCCGGATCAATTTTCCAGCATAACCTTAGCAAGTGGACCCATGTCCACACCACAACTTGTCACCAACAACCCTGCAGGTGGGCCAAGAACAGTCATGCAAACTGTCATCAGTCAGCTGCCACCACCCATAGTGACCAGCCAAGATGGCCCATCTGCAACACACGCGGGCAGTGGCCCCTCCACCTACATTGCCCCTCCTGCCACATAGGGGGGGAATGGACCTTCCACTTATGTTGCCCCTACTGTCATACATGGGGGCAATGTCCCCGCCACCCATACTATCCCCCCCACAACACTTGGGGGCATTGGTCCATCCACAATGGTGCCACCGCAAGTACCCCTAGCTGTGCAGATGCATTATGCACTTGCAAATCCCACCACCATCGCAGCCCCATCTCATATCAACTTGGGGTCAAATCTGCCTTTCATGGCTCATCTCAAGTTGCCTAATTTGGATCGATTAACAAATGACCCCATTCACCATCAAGCTTTTTGGCCTCCAATGCCAACTAAGCTGCTATCAAACATCCCCAAGTTTGAAGGCAAAGCAAGGGAATGTCCCCAAAACCACATAATGACATTCCATCTATGGTGCTCGTCAAACAACATCATAGACGATTCCATCAGACTGAGGCTATTCCAACGCACCCTCACAGGTGCTGCGGCCAATGGTACATTGAGCTACCACAAACCAAGTACCCTAATTTCAACTCCCTAGCCTTCATGTTCCTACAGTATTTCCAAATCCCCATTAGATATGACGAGGGGGTGGAGATCCTGTTATCCTACCGTCAAAACACTGCCACTCATATAATTGACCATATCCATGAGTGGCAGCGACGCCATAGCCTATGTAAAATACAACTTGACAATAGGATCTTCTTGGATTGGTTCCTTAAGACCTTGCTCCCATGCATAGCAAAGGACGTCGCATCCGAACATCCCCAATCAGAAGAAGAGGCCATAATAAAAGCACAACAGTTTGACCTCATCTATGCTTACTTTTGATACCTGTACACCGTCATCCCAGATGCTCCCCGCGTAGGCACCTCTTACTGCGATGCACCAAGGGGCTACAAATGGCATCATAGGACCAGTCTCCCAAAAGCCACAAGAATGACTCACACCACCTGTAGTTCCATCACAACCAAGCAACACTGCTAATGTTTCTTACCAAAACCAAGCTCTGGACTACACTAGAATCATGTCCCAGTTCGAAGCAACAAATTCCTACATACAGCCTGCGCCACCACAGTAGGCTCAGGACATGGCTTGGCCAACATAGCAGTATGTGGGGAAAATGCCCACATTTGTGGCACCACCACCCCCACAAATATACTATGCACCACCAGTGCATCCAGTTCAAGCCCCCGCTCCCGCTCCACCAGCTCCGTTGGGACAAGTGTTCGCACAAGAAAACCGTCCCAACCAGCCTGCCCCCAACAACCAACAAGGGAAAGCTAGAAATAATCAGCCCCAGAACCAAGGCAACAACCAACCATAGGGAGGCGGTCAACAACCGAACCCTCCCAACAATGCCGCGGCAAACCGGCTAGCTCAAAACCCCCCACGACCAAACGTACCAAGAGGCAATGCCCCGTTGCGCACAAACCAACTGTGTACACTCTGTGATGTTTATGGGCACTACACATTTGAGTGTCCCCTCATGGGTCGAGCTAAGTAGGCCATTCAGAACGAGGTTCAACAGGCCGCCAATGCTGCAAATCAAGCCCAACCCAACCTGACACGACAAGGAACTCCTCCTATGGTGCTCCAAAACCCACTACCTGTCCAAGGGTTGGTGGCAACTGCACCCCCTCCCTAACCCAATCCCAACGCTCCGGGGGCACCTCCCATGGCCGAAATAGGTGTTTAGCACCTGCTAGCCATGATGACTGAAGAGGTCAACTTACAAACTAGACGAAATTAGTATGGTACCACCACTAAACCCGCTAACACATTAGGGACATCTACATCCAAAACAGTCAACCTACCTCTTCAGTTACCCCCATTCCCTCGCCTCCCCATACGCTGAGTGGCCAATAACACCACAGCTAGAGCTGCTATCAGCTATAGCATTGTGGATGATTTGGCCCAAACACCAACGGCCATGTCCTCTCTGGAGGTACTCAAAACATGCCCAACACAACGGAAAGCATTACTAGCCACCCTTAGGGCCGTAGATCCCTTCGAATCCAAGTTGATCACATTCGACTCGGAGAACGGAGAACCATGCATGCCATCCACCATCGCCTTCCAAATCCTGGTGTCTATCCGGAACCTGGTTGTGCACCAGTGCATAGTGGATGAGGGGGCATCTACGTGCGTTATGTCCACCTTGGTTTGGAAGAAACTTGGATCACCAATTCTGCAACTGTCCTCCACAACTCTGTGGGCTTATGATGGACATCCCACTAAAGACCAAGGAATCCTCCCCCATGTCCCCATCACATTAGCCGGGAAGACAGTGCTGATCGACATAGAGGTCGTCAACGCTCAACTGGACTATAACCTTCTCCTCAGAAGGAGTCATATGTATTCCATGACAGTAGTCGCATCAACTGTCTTCCGTCTCATGATGTTCCCCCACGAAGGGAAGATTGTGACGTTTGATAAACTCACTTATCATGATCCGCAAGGATTAACGGCACCCGCCAACGTTATCCCTACCATCACCACCATTGAGCCGCAAGGAACGACCACACCCGCCAATGTCATCCCTGCAATCAACACCATGGTTGAAAACACACCAGCCTCGCCATTGTTGAATGTGGGCCCTGGGTTGTTTGCCGATACCACCATGATGGCTCCTTTCCCATTAGTGTCACCACCACTGACACAAAATGATATTGCTGACTTGTGCATGGTCTCATCAAGCACCACTGCACCCAAACAACAACTGCAGTCGCAACCCCAACCCCAACCACAACATCGTCCACAGCCGCAACACTAACAACAGACGCAACATCACCCGTAGCAGCAGCATTACGCACAGCTGCAACACCAACAACAGCTGCAACATCACCCGTAGCAGCAACATTACGCGCAGCCACAACCAAAACCGCATCCCCACATACAACCAGCAGGGAATTATCTGGGATCATCTACAGTCCATACAATTCCCTTCTTCTTTCCCCCACCTGGTGTCATGAGCAAACCTGTAATGGCCACCTTAAGCTTACCCAACTTTACATTGGGAATTCAAGTGTGGTATCTTGATCCACCGGCTCAACCAGCAATGAACCAAGTTGTTTTAAACCCGGTGCAACCCATCACGGTCAAGTCTCACCCTCCACCCAGTCCGCAAAAGCCACCGCTGCACCCACACCCGCACCACCCCACTCGAAAAGGGCTAGGGGAAATACTGCCAAAGCTACCGCAGACCCACGACAAGTCCCACCTTGTGCCGTCTACGAGCAATAGGGACACCCAACTTAGAATTGCCCTAAAATCCCAATGATCCGTGCACATTTAGATCCCATGGATACAAATGAAAACATCCCTGTGGTTGAACTCCCAACCGCACCAATAGCTAGGAACAAGGTATTGAGAACAAACCATGCTTGGGCCCTTTACGGTTTGTATGGACATTACTCTCACCATTGCTAGGACCTACCCGAATTTTGAATGGCTCTAGCTGACCTCCGTCAACATTCCCTTGATTCTGAAATCACCTTGATTGAAGAAGTACACCCCTCACTGCCTTCTTCAGACACCATGTCCATCTACTTGATGTCTAGTTCAACTGACCTGCTTATCTCCATCTCCACTGACGGTCTATCAAACCTGTCTCTTTGTTGCTTCAGCAACGATGAGGAGATACTTGAAGCTCTAACTGCCCTAGAATACCCATGGGATGACATGCACCATCGTTTGTTCTTCCTCCCCGAAGAACTTGTGTCACAGTCTGACCAGTTTTCTATGGAGACCAAAGATTTCATCCATGTGAAGGTCAACTGGTTCAAGAATCCCATCCCAGCACCAAATGCCTTCAAAGAAGGGAATATGGTGAACATTTGGCCAACCATTAAAATCGACATCTCAACCAATTCTGAGATTGTTGAAGAAATCATGCTGGGAGCATCCTCCTCCCCGGAAGAGGTCGATGCCTACAAAGCTCTCTTCCAAGAATTCCATGACATCTTCGCCTAGTATTACACCGAAATTCCCAACTTAGATCCATCCATCGTGGAACACCACATCGATACATGGCCCAATGTGGCCCCCATACGCCAAAAGCAACGGCCCATTGACCCTTCCAAAGTGGCCGTAGTTAAAGCCGAGATAGAGAACTTGTGCACTTCCGGCTTCATCTACCCCATTGCATACACCACTTGGGTTTCTAATCCTATTCATGTGAATAAAAAACAGGGTACCATTCGTGTTTGCACAGACTTCCGTGACCTCAATGGGGCATGTCCCAAAGACAACTTCCCCACACCCTTCATTGATCAGATCATCGATGCGTGTGCCGGACATGAGGCCTTTTCCTTCATGGATGGTTTTTTCGGATATAACCAAATCCAAATCCGTAAAGAAGACCGTTATAAGATGACATTCACAACCCCATGGGGCACATTCACGTATCAAGTCATGTCCTTTGGCCTAAAGAACGCCGGAGCCACCTTCTAGTACGCCATGACACACTGCTTCCGCGACCTCGTTCACATTATGTTGGTTTGTTTCGACAACCTCATCGCGTGGTCGCAGAAGCAAACACAACACGTAGACGACCTGCGACAAGTGTTCTTATGATGTCGCAAGTATGAAATCCGCTTGAACCCTTTCAAGTGTGTTTTCTATGTCCCCACGGGCTGTCTACAAGGATTCATCATGTCACACAAACAAATGAACGCTGATCCCTGGAAAGTCCAAACGACTTTCCCCCTAACGTCACCCCTTTGAGTGACAATGTTACAACTTGTATGATAGCCTTTCCATTTTTTGTTTTACACATTTTTTCAAAATCAAGTCTTATGTGTCGTTTACTCTCATTGCTTCAGATGGAGCACACCTCAAATTGGTATGTGGGATTCGCAGATGGAGCAAACAGATGGTCTTCGAACCTCACCTCGGCTGCATGGGTCATCTACTCCCCATCGCATGAGTTGATCCACATAGACGGAATATGCGCGGGCACCACAACCAACAACCATGCTGAATATGATGGTGTCAATGGCCTCTTGGCCGCCACTCTTCAGTTAGGCATTCACCATCCCGATGTCTTCTTAGACTCCCAGCTGCTTGTTTCTCAGTTGAACAACCACTATCGAGTACGTGATCCCTGCCTCTTTAGAAAGTACTTGTGCACCAAACAGATGGTTAGAACATTTGAATCCATCACATTCACACATGTTCCCAGAAACCTCAACAGAGTCGCAGATCAAATGGCTAATGATATTCTAAATTGGCACATCCATAACCGCATATAGAAAACATACAAACATAACATCATGCATAACTATGTCGAAAAATTCACACACAAGTGTAACAATACATCACATAGACATTTGCATTCCACATCATCATAAAAATACTCACATAATAAAACCATAAAAGCACATTCATGTGCGTAAAAAATATATAGATAAATAGATAAGTCGCATGTCGAAAACATGTTCAATACAAAATGAGAAGCCACATATGCTTTCTCAGTAGGATATACATAGCGACACAAAAAACCCTAAGTGCACCAACGCACTAGGGGCAGCCCCACTAGGCTACTAATTCGACTCAGACTCGTCATCCGACTTGGTGTCATCATATTCCTCAGAGGACTCATCCTCTGCAGGAAGATCACCTCTCGCCGCCTGACGAAAGTGCTCACAAGCCATTGCCATCTTCCTCATCACACCAGTCCACTCTGGAGGAAGGTTGTGAATAGCGGCAATCATCTCACTACTCATATGTTGCCAACCATCATCTGAGACCCCAGTAGCAAGCTGCTCTAGATATGGAAGCAATCCATCCATCTCCTGCCGTCACCTGCGGGAGCTCCAAACAAGAATCGCCGTAGGAGCTATGGTCACGACCCGCCTCCGATGCCCGGGCGGTGGGTGAGGACCAATATCTACATATACAAACAAGGACACCATCAGTCCACATACATTAATAATACAAACTACCAGCTCAAATACACTATGTATAAAGATGAACATAAAAACATCACGCATACATACCAGTTGGTCCACAAGCCTGGACAGGAGGTCGGGGCATCTTAGGGTCTCCCTGGTAGTCCATACCCGCATACGAGTACTCCTCAATCACTACAGGAAGCTGGTGCCACTGCTCCAATAGCTCCTCGGTAAAAAAGCGGCCCACTCTGCTGCCACCCTCTCGGATCATCATCTGACACCATCTGTACATTCGGGGCTCCTGTGGACCACTGTCCTACACAGCCCGATGAGGACGAAGTGTAGGTACTTTCTCAAAAAAGAAAGCACACAGGAAGGAGCCAAAACAAAAACCAGCGCCAGAAGTCTTCGACTTGTTCAGCTGACGCCGAACAGCCTGTAGATACATCTAGCCCCATGCATAGTACGTGCCACCTATAGCACGCTCTACTAGCTGAAGCTGCCCACCAGAGATCTTGTGGCTCCCTGTGGAACCCAAGATACATTGCAATAAGGTCGCCACTGCCTGTGTCGACAAATCCTCAATGTCACACATCAGGATATAGGAGCCCCACACGTATGCCGTAGCGTAACAGTGCCGATCGCACAACTCCTCCAATGTCTCCCCCTAAGAAAACACAGGTGTCAAGTCACCAACCACTCCCAATATAGGGAGCCCAGTAAGAAATTATACATCTGCCAACATAATCTCGGTACGCTGGCCCTGAAAGAGGAACACCTCCTCATCAGCATCCTAGAAGCTCACCAATGTTTGCATCAACAAACACAAGCTCTGCATGAGGGGTATCCTCATAAACTTTAGCAATCCGCAACGGGCTAATGTATCTCTCACATTCCCATCTAGTAAGGATGCATCCTTGAGACTCTTGTAGTCTCTCTCTCGCCACTTGATCTCAGCCATCCTGCACAAGCAAAAACCCTGATGTGAGCCACTGCCATCTTCAAAAAACACCCAAAAGAGGCCAAGTCGCACCTGTTTGGGAGAAATGAGCACCCAGGTCACTCAAAATTTCCCCATAGATGCACCCAGTTCAGACCTTTTCCTTCGAAAGGTGCAATTTGGCTCCATCAAACCCCAAACTGCTCATGGGGGGCCTCCGGGTGATCAAATCCAGAAAATAAACCACCAAAAAGATGAGATTCAGTGAGAGCTCTTACCTACAAGTCGCGGCACTCAAAACCATCGGCCGGATCAAGAGAAATCAACAAATGAAGAATTAGGGCCCACCTCTCCAACTCCACAATGAATAGTGACAATGACACCTCATCAAGTGGACCCGACCCTTATATAGGCCCCATTTCACCTAATTTCTTCCGATTGACATAACAGGACCATACGAAATCCATTTGGGACGCCATTTGCACCACTGGTTTCAGAATTCTGCCCTCTATCTCTTTATGAGACCATTGTCTCATGTTTAATAAATCAATTTTGAGACCATTTCCCACAAGTCACCTCAATTTACGAGCCATGACATGACGATGCAAGTGTCTACGGACCTGTACTTGTATCACACTTCCCGATCGCTACTCATGCAAGTTTTTTGGCGACCATCCATTAAGGAATGCTCATTTTTACTTTTATTTTGTATTTTAACACATAGTTATCTTCCCCATTCACCGCACCTCATGCGGATCTCTGGACCATTGTCCACAAAACAATTTATTTTTCTTGCATGTATTTGGCATAGAACTGCCCTCGGACTTGCACTCACATCACATGTAGTCAAGTCCATCCACCGCAACACACACACACACTCTCCTGACCTCTGTCCGAGAGCCACCTCGGCTTGCGTGCCTCTGCCGCATCAACTCGCGAGCCTCTACCGCAATCTATCCCGCGCATGTATTGGTATGTTTGAGAGCCTTCTGCTTCGTCCATACTACGCGGATGACCTTTGGACCACTATCCATCGTCCCGATATGGGGCACCGCCTGTGCCACCGCAATCGGTTGACCACATTGGAGTTTCATTTAAGCTCTTTTCTAACTCTTAAAAACAATGAAAAGATCGTCGAGCGCAACTGCTTCCTTTCCCGCTCGATAAAGTATAGGAAAGGGCATCTACATAATCTCATTTACCTCCTTTTGCGGACCATGTAGACCATTAAATGAAAAGGACCTCCTTGGCACACTCAAGCCAAGACCGTTTCCCCCCTACACACTTTTATGCTTTCTCGGGTAGAGGGGCTGCACTTTACGAAAAAGCTCACCATGGGTTGTCGTTAAGCTCTTTTCCAACCTTCTCATCAAGAAAATATTGCCGAGCAAACTTGGTGTCATTCATGACCATAAAAGTATCTGAATGACCGTCCAGTCTGTATAGGTTTAACCTTTTCCGTCCTGATTGGACTACCAACGGTAAAGAAGTATCTTATCTCCCCCAGGATGGGCAATCTCTCCTATATATACTTTTATACTTTTTCGGGCACAGGAGACTACCATCGAAAAATAGCCACCACTGGAGTCTTCTTCATGCTTTCAGACTCTCTAAAATTGAAAGCACCATCGAGCATTTACCTTCTCGGGCTCGCCAAAAATCCACGAGATCGTACCACAATGGTGTCCCTAGACACCACCCTACAGAAAACAGTTTGGCAGCATTCCCCCTTTGGGTTGCCTTTGTTCAAAGTACTCTGCAATGTGTCTTCCTTGGATCCCATCAATATCAAAAGTGTCCACCTCCTCCAAGTATTTCCCATCTGCAGTGACATTCCCGGTATTACAACTATGATCCCATTCCCATGAGTCAGTTTCATTTGTTGCCTAGTCTACCCTATCATCATGCTCTGAACAAAGGAAGTTTGAGTCTACCACACTCCCCCTACCCCTGTTCAATTCTTTCCCTCCCCCCCCGCCATTCAATGGGCCAGTCTGCAGATTGTCTCACACCTTTCAGTTATTTCCCTCACGCTCCTAGTCAAGGAAACATCATTGCCTTGACTAGGGGCAGGTCTCCCTCTATCGACGACAACACATATATTCCAGAGGATAGACCCAGAGGTCCCTATATCCTAGTTTCATTAACCTTATTGATGAGTTCCTTGGACCACTTGAGAGGAGTCCTTACTGCCTTTCGGGATGGTTGTTTCTCACGTGCTCAACTCCAACTACATCATCGCACCATTGAGATTCGTATAGGGTTTGGTCCGCACAATACTTGGTCGAAGACCCTAGATGTCACCTGACTCTAGCACATGGATGAGTCTACTTGAGGGACCTAAACAGGTTATGTCCCCTGTGATTCTTGGGTTGCGTTGGAGACAATGCTCAAAAGCCCCAGTAGTGCTTCGATATACCTTTACGATTGATGCATCATACTTGTACCACCGAGACTCTAACTCTCGATCAGCGAGTCCATACAGCAATGTACCATTCTAGATCCAGCACACCGTCAGTCATAAAGATATAGCATTCCATGAGAATTCCATGGGTCCAATGTACCAGATCAGTATTGTATTCAACCTCACATTGAGGCAACCATTATTGTAACATCAGTTGTATATGATCAGCTCTTGTATTTTAGAGCATAGATCAAATTATTCTTTTGACATTGTCATGAGCATGGGGATGCCTTCCTCATCCATATACATGTCACACATTATTTGTATCTCACCCATTGATGGGAACCATATTAATACAAAAACCAAAAGGCACCATGCCCCAGCCCCGGAAGCACCACCTCTACGCAGCAAATCCTATGATGTCCGTCGGCCATACGATGAGATCCTGCCCTCACACATCAGGGGGCAATCTGTTAACCCAAAAAATCCCTCATTAAGCTCTCCATGACCTACACCACCCAAGGACACCACTTCATGACCCTCCATTAGACCCCCACACCCTAAAAAATGCTTAAGGATGAAGAAAAGGGCTTAAAAACCCCAAAAAGGAGCCTAAAATACTCTCTGAGGAGCTAAAGCCCCCAAAAAGGGGTTAAAACCCTAAAAGGAGCTAAAATTAGGGAAGAAGGGGCTAAAATCCCAAAAAGGGGCTAAAGCCTAAACCAAGGGCTTAAAACCCTAAAACCCCAAAAAAACTATAAAGGAGGGTGGAGGGTCACTCTCAAAACACTTCTCCCTTGCATATTGTTATGTTGCCTGTGGATGCCTTGAGACCCTTTGTCTCTCAAGCCACCCACACTCCCTCTCCTCCCTCTCCATTAAGCCATAGCTCCCCCATCCAAGAGAGAGAGGTGCTCCTTCAAGCCAAGGCATGGTGGCCCAATTCCATCAAAGAGAAGGTATAGCTTGTTATTTTCTGTTTTTGCTTAATGATTTCTTTGCTTTCTAATCCATGGTTTATTTGCAGGTTTATTGCCTAACTTGTTTTGTAGGTTTCTAGTTTCTAACAGTTGTTTGAAGGTTATTGGAAGCGGAACCCTAACCCATTGTTTGCAGAGGGGTTCTCCATCATTTCTCTTCTTTCTGTTCTTTATTTTATTTCTGTCTAGTTTCATTCCCGCTTTTCTTTTCAGCATTTTTACAAGCAGGAACCTACCCTTACCCTTCTGTCCTATAGACAGAAGGGAGCCATTCTTGCCCCTATAGCAAGGAGATATCCCTGCTACAAGGACCTCATTCTTCTTCTATCATCTGGATCCCCAGCAACATCCCCAACTGCTTTAATGGGATTTTGGGACCATTTAGGCTGCTAAGATGAAATAGATGCTGGATCGAGATCTAGATCTAGATCCTCATGAGGTGTAAACTCAATAACAAGGTCATGTTGATCTTCCTCTTCATCTAAATATTAATCTGAAATGTTAGACAATAAATTTGTCTCTGCAAATAGAAGTAAAGGAGTTTTAATACCTTTATCTGCTTCGAATGGAAGCTGTGTTCATACTGGATATGAGTATGGCATGAAGTGTGAGAATGCATATGCGTTGGAGGCATCGTATGCAACACCTTTCACTATAATCTTCCCAGTTGATATATCTGTGATCTCCATTGTGTTAGGACCAAATACCACTTGCTTTGGTGAGTCAGTGTGAGTCATCTGATATACAGATAACAAATTTGATGCAAGGGAGGGCACATAGAGTACATTTATGAACTCTCCATGCTGGATTTTAATATAACCTCTTCCTGCTGCTGGGATATGAGATTCATCGCCCATATGAATTCTATATCCTCCTGAGAGATATAGAGTGGTGAAGGATTCCTTGGAGGAAACCATGTGGTTGGATGCTCCAGAATATATAAAGTAAGCCTTTGACTGAGTGAGGCCGGCCTTCAAGGCATGGAACCTCTCATGATATTTTGTCGGTTGTCCAGCATCAGACTTCTATGATATTTGTGGAAGGGAAATATTGTTCTGTTCAAGGAGTGTTAACAGTTGGTCGATGGTCTTCTTCATGCACTGGCTCTCTGGATGAAATCCTCTCATTAAGTAGGGACATCTAGTATTCTCGAATTTATTATTTTTCTTGGAAAATGAGGCTCCATTGGAAGATCTTTGATTCTCCTTTGGCTTCGAATCAATGTTTTTAGTCTCCTTCCCTTTGTACTTCCCTCTTGCTTACGCATTGTTTGAATATATCACCAAGAGTGCTTGATTATTGGAGGTCTGAATCACTCCCATTTGAACCAACTTATCTTGCTCTTGTATTAAGGACTCAACAAAAGCATCTAGAGAAGGAATCTTCCAATTAGGGATGGAAGTTCTTCCAAAATGGAATGTAGAGACAAAGACCGAGTACTCTCAGCCAAGCTTTCTCAGCATTGACAGCACAATGTTCCCATATTTCCTCTCTAATCCACATTGTTTTCATTACAATACTAGTGACTTGTATTTTGTAAATAATTGCTAAATAGATTTGAAACTGCTGGGATGTAGAGAAATGAGCCCATTCTCAAAAATATGACCTCGAAGCTCATCTTGTTTGCCAAACAAAGATTCAAGTTTATCCCAAGCTTCCTTTGGAATCCTTATTCCCCCAAGGTGGAACAAAAGATCCCAGGAGATATGAGTGCACATGAAGTCGAAGGCTTGATCAAACTGATTCAAAAATTTGTTCTTCTCAACATATTGTTGGGGATCAGTTTCTCTACCAATTTTCATCTTAAACATACCAGTCTTGCGCAAGGATACCTACATATATGCCCTCCAATTAGTGTAGTTGAAGGGTGTAAGGATTTGGGGTATGAGAGCTGAAGAATCTATCTTTCTATATGTTGAACAGTCAATTCCTCAATAATTTACGTATGTACCTACAAAGAATCATTGAAAAACCAATTCAATTCATAATCATGTTAGTTCAATCCTTTCCACCTCGACATGTACACTTTCTTAGAGTCAGTCACAACTGGATATACTTATCTAGATAGAATCCAGAGGGAGCAATGTTGTTATTCCAGGATTTATGTGGAAACTTAGCTGCTTCTAGTGTACAATGGAGATCGGACAAGTGTTGCTACTATCCTGAACAAGGATCTGATACCATGTTAAATTTGTGAACCATTGATCTACAAGCAAATGAGAGCAATCGATATGGGAAATTATGCAGTGGAATTAACAAGAAAAATGTACACTGAACCGTAAACTCATGCTACAAATTTAAGGTGAAACAGACAAGTATTGATAAGTTAATCATTACATTAATCTCTATTCATTAATTAGTAACACAATGGTGTTACAATAAGTATAATTTGAATCACGTGCATAAGATTCTAATCTACCAACTAAGCTTGACTGATTAGCCAACTCAATGTGTCTAAATCATTGGATGGAACTCACTAGTATAACTCATGATGTCTAAATTAGTCTACAATCAATTAACTGCTAGGGTAGGTGGAAAAAGGTGCCACTATCCCTTAAATCATGCAAAGATGGTGCTATAATAATTAAAAATGATCTAATTGATTGTAAACAGAGGTTGTATCAACAAACTGCTTACCAACCATGACTAACGGATGGATGATGTTTGTGGCACTTAGAGTGGGATCCTAAACTGTAGGGATTGGCACTAATGGCACCAATGGCATCGCTGGAACCAATGGCACTAGTGGCACCATTGGCACCGGTGGCACCATTGGCATTGGTTGCGCTAGTGGCACTCGTGGCACCGAAACTCGAGTAAGGTGATAAATGAACTCATAAGCTAGGAAATAATAGCAAATAAACTAAATTGGTTAAAGGAGGATTCAATAATACTAATAGAGTGTGTGTCCAAATGACAGGTGAACCCTCTCTATTTATACTCATCAAGTAAGTGACATAATCCCCTAACTAGGCCGACTTGTTACTCTTTCAGGGCCAACATTTATAGCGAGACACACAATAACATTTATATTATTTATTGTGGGTACTATTGAACCGAATTACAACATAAGGTTTACATTGATTCTTACAAGTACATCAATAACATCTCTTGAAGGAGGTACAACAATAATACAACAAAAGTACAATACAAATATCTTCTGAAGTTGCAATCTTCAACCTAATCAAGCTAGAGACTCAAAGAGAAATTAGAGAGCCTACCTTAGCTTCTTCACCAACCCATTACAATTCTCCCCTCTCAATTTCATTGGTCTACTAACAAACTGGCATACAAAATAGGTAATGCGAGTGTGAATCATGAGGGTAAAGACCTTGATCAATTTTTTTTTAGGGATTTCTTCATCCTTTAGGGTTCCTCCCTCTTCGTTTAAATCGGCTTAATTTTGGAGTTTGTGAGTCTGTGCTCCCTATTTATTCTTTCCTCTAAAGATCATAAATTACCCATCTCTTTCTCATTTCTTGATGATGGACCACACTAGATTGGTCCAAAATGTTGAATTAAATAAATCAAAACAATGGATCCATAATACTCTCTCTATCAAAACTCTATTCGTAGAAGTATTAAAAGTAAAAACTTTATGCAACTTAGACAAATATGTTTCCATGAATCTTAATTGATGAATGCCTAAGAATCTCAATAAATGACCAAGATCCCTTGATTTGGATGCTATTTTTTGGAGAAGATTTTACCGTTGAATTATGGGAAGGAACCATGTATGAGCCCTTAATAACTCACATTCACAGCCTCTTGCAAATACCAACTAGCTAGTAGGGAGGACAACCAACATTAAGTGACCATGAGTGAGCATTTAATCCATAACATTATGAGGAGGAGGTTAATGAGGATTGACTCATTAGGAGCCCACACTGTAAGTAACATGTGTTAGTTTTTCTACTCTAATTCAAATTGATTACGATATTTATATGAATGAATAATAAGAGAAGCAAACTATCCAAGATGCACAATATAGAGAATATACACAAGCCACAAAGATTTTTCCTTGGGGAAACCATAAAGGAGAAAACCACACAAAATTCCTTAGAATAGATCAGTCACTAATAAAATATCACAAGATGGAAAAACCCAAGAATAAGAAATCTCCTGCATCTCTCTCTCTCTCTCTCTCCTCCTTGTTCTTCTCTCTCTCTCCTCATGTGAACTTGAGTGAGTGAGTGTGTGTCTAAATGAGGGAGGGTTCCTCCCTATTTATACACATCAAGTGACTGACCTAATAACTTGATTGGGATGACCTATTACCCTAGCAGGACTGACTTCACCTAGGGAGACTCAAAAATACATTTGATTATATTCATCTTAGGGATTACTGACTCGACTTACAATGAAGGTTGTACCTCAAGGACCATATGCAATAATGACATCCCGAAAGTGGGAAACCCATATCTGATGGGGTACAACAATATACAATGATAATATACATCAAAAGAAAGTGGGAAACCCATATCTGATGGGGTACAACAATATACAATGATAATATACATCAAAATATCTTTTGAAGTTACAAATACAATAACACTCCCTCTTAACTAGGGAAGTATTCTCTCACGACAGTCATCAACACATATGGTCACATCATCATCACTGAGTCATCATCATTGTTTCTACCATAGTACTCATATTTTTTATCATTGAATAGTGGCATTGGTTGGATCTATATTTGATCAGAATGTTCTATAGATCTAGCCTTGTTTCATGTTGGGTGTAGGCCTAGTCCTCATCTAGGTCTTCATCATATCCACAAGTAAGCCATCACGTAGGTACAACCCAAGGCCATCCATTACATTTCCATTTCAATCAACTACGTCTCCTACTGTCATCTTGTCATATCCATATCATCTCATCATCATACATGGATCATAACCCAGATGCATACTACAAACCACCTACGTTGTACGAACATAGGATTATGTTAGGACTCATTATGTCACCAAGACAACCTACATCTTTCACTATGTTAGAATCGCCTAGGAGCACACCAAGTACATTACATCTCTCCATGGTTAGACCATGTTCTACCAACATAGGAGCACACCAAAACTCATTAAGTCACCAAGACAACCTGCGTCTTCCACTATGCGAGAATATACTAGGCGCACACCAATTGCCTTGTGATCTCTCATCATCTAGAACATGGGAAGACATAAGGATTGATTACATCTGAGAACAACCTGTGTACCACACCATAACTCATTACGTTCAAGAAAAAATTCATGGACTCATTACATCCAAGGATAACCTATGTACTAGTCCAGGACTAATTACATCCAAGTACGACCTTCTAGGACTCATTACATCTAGGATAACTTATGCCCTATCCCACGACTGATTACATCCGAGGACAACCTGACAAGACTCATTATGTCTCGTGACAACCTGCGTTCTACGTCAGGACTGAATACATCGGGAACAAATTGTATTCCTTCCCATGTGAGATCTTGTTCTAGTGCATTTGCTTCTTTTGGTCTCACATCATCTCTAGAATGAGAGCACGCCGGGACACATTACGTTCCAAGGACTACCTACGTCTTGGATCATGCTAAAACTCATCACTCACTCTTTCTAGGGACCTCATTCTGGATCACACCGAGTCTCTATCTGAAGTAATCTAACTTCACTATGGCTAGTGGCTTGGTCAATACATTGGATATATGCTCATCCGTCGCCACATACTAGATCTTCATTGATCCTCTCTACACCATACCCCGGATATAAGTCACCTATAACTTGAGATCAAACAATTTAGATAGTATATTTTGATGCCATACTTCCTCACAAGTAGCCAAGCAGGATGCAACATATTATTCCTCGGTTGTACTCCACACCCTGCAGGATTACTTCCTACTAAACCAAGATATCATACTAGATCCCAAACTAAAGAAACAACCCAAAGTTCTCTTCCTATCAGTGGTGCTACCTTCCCAATCAGAATCAACATAACCACGTAGGTTAATCTTCTGATTCACGTCATACTTGAGCCCATAGTCAACTATACCCTTTAGGTACCTCAATACATGCTTTGCAACAACCAGGTGAACATGTCTTGGATTTGCCAGGAACTGGATCAGGGTGTTCACAACAAAGAATATGTTAGGTATCGTACTCGTCATGTACATCAATGAACCAATCATCCGACAATACTTCGTGGCATCAACTGTCTTTGATTAAGGATCACTTGGTAGCTTCAAGTTCGATGCCTTAGGTGTGGTCATCGCCTTGTAGTCCAATATTCTGAATCTCTTCAGAATCCCCACCATATACTTTCCTTAATCAAGGAAAATGTCATCCGCACTCTACCACACCACATGCCTAAGAATTAGTGCATCATCCCTAGTTCTTTCATCTCAAACTTAGTATAAAATTTCCACTTTGCATCTACAATGAGTTTGTCCTCTCTTGTAGAAAACATGTCATCAACATATAGCAGGAGCATCACTAGTATTCTGCCTTCAAACTTGAAGTAAAGGTTGGAATACACTTTACTCTTAGTAAAGCCTAAGTTCATCAGGAAGCTGTCCATCTTGTTGTACCACATCATGGGTTCCTGTTTCAATTCGTACAAGGATTCACTACAACAAATCCTGGAATTAGCGTCCCATTTAGCGTCCCTTTTCAGTGTATTTTTTTTTACATTGAGTGGTCAAACTAGACGCTAAATGGGATGCATCATGGACAAAACTTAAAGCATCCCCAAAAACGTCTTTTTTTGCTTCCTAAATAGCATCCTTTATGACGTCCAAAATAGCATCTCTTTTTTTGCTTCTAGAATAGCGTCCAACTTTGCTTCCTAAACAACGTCAAGGTTTTCTTCCAGAATAGCGCCAAACTTTGCTTCCTAAACAACGTCGAGGTTTGATTCCTAAATAACGTCCTTCTTTGCTTCCTAGTGAGTGTCTGGTTTTGCTTCTTAAATGACACCCCCGTTAGCGCAATATTTGCATCCTTAATAGCACCATGTTAGTATCCAAATTAACATCCATTTTTGCTACCATTTTAGCATCCCATTTTGCACCATGTTTTACTTCCAAATATGTGCCAATTTTCTCTTCCAAATTTGCACCAATTTTGCTTCCTTTTTTGCATCATGTTTTGCTACCAAAATGACGCCAAATATTTCTTCTATTGTTGCACCATATTTTGCTTCCTATGTAGCGCCATGTTTTGCATCCAAAGTAACATCTTAATTTGCTACCATATCAACGCCATGTTTGGCTTCATCATTAGCACCATGTGTTGCATCCTTTTTAATGCCTAGTTTTGCGTCTCTCATGTTTTGGTCACTAATTTAGTCGTTTTTAGTATTTAACCGATATTATAATATCATTAGGGCATGGAGGAATCGAACCACCAACCTCCTGCTTGTAAGGTAGGCGCTCTTCCATTAAGCTAGAACCCTTTAAGAATTTGAGAACCTAACTTACAGAGTCCCCTATAATGGTAAAAGGGATCAATACACAACTTTGAGTATCTAATGGTCAAACAAGGCAACATAGAAAGAGGATTTTGTAATACCAGAAAGGACACTCATCAACATCAACAGTGTTGCATGTATTAGAAGATAACAATGTAATAGTACCAATTTGGTTACCTAAAATCATGTAGCTTGGGCATTCTGGTTATATCAGGACCTGATAAGCCACATGATTAGCAATGCACATTAGTGCATGCACATGACCAGGGAAAAAAACAATGTTCCACCAGTCTAGCTAGCAGCCAAATTATGATAGCCTAGTTACAAACATGTAATATCTTGCATCTTATTCTAGGAGACAGACAATTCTACTGTTGGTCCTAGCTGCATGTGATTACACATGATATAAGTTATAACGTATGTACCAACATAGTTACCTGCATAAGATCAGTTCTAATAGAGTGGGGAAACAAGAGTGAAAACAAAGAGAGTGTGCCTTGAAACAGATTTCAATCATTGCAATGAATTGTGAATTGTCGATTCAAGCATTTAAAAGCATGAGAATTGAGAATTAACTGTAGAAATGCATCTAGGAAATAGCATGAGTGCTATAAGGAAACTTAATTCCAATGTCTTTAAAGATTTGTAAGGCGCAACATCATACAATTATGCAAACATGCCAATTCATAAAAGTTTTAAAGAGCCCAACCAATGTTCAAAGTTGTCAAGGAAAAGCTCTAAATGGAAAAAGGTTCAATAAGAATTTCTGAGACTAACATGGGTGAGAAAAGACATTCAAATTATTTTAGGATGATGCAAATACACACAGATAGGACATGGTAGTTTTATTGAATTATTTTGATGATAAACTCTACAGTTTTTCTTCCAAGACCTTTTGCTTTCGTGTTGAATTCCCTAAATCACTAATGTGCTTTTAAGAGTGGATAGACAAGAAGGGCACGGTACATCCAATCAAGAAGAAATTGTATTTACTTGCATGATGCAAATTGCTCTGCAACCCATACCAGTGTAATTTTATTGTATTTCCACCTTCATCTGTAGTAAAACCCACATGCAAAGGCTGCATTTTTTCATTCATCAGTATCAATGAATAAGTTTCCGATACAGGTAGTGACCTTTTGAAGTCAAAAAAAAAACTCCCTTGTACATTTTAATTTATCCTTTCTGAATTTTCATGTAGTGAGCACATGTATTTGAATTTTTCAGAAGGGAAATTAATAAATAAATAGTAGAGGACCTGATGGATATCTCCCATGAAATGAGAGAGAAATAGTAAGGCTTCTATTAAATTATCTGCAAGTTATACAACTGTGCATTAGTATCCATTGGTAAAATAAGACAGCATTTAAATATAATTTACAATGAAAGAAGCAAAATGAGGAACACAACACAGATAGACAACTCATTCTAACAGGATGACTATCCAAAAAATCATACAATTTTCACCAGTGGCTATGCTGCCATGATTTCCAAGCTGGGAAGTGTAATTTTTTATGGCACCATCAACACACATGCCTTCCTCTCCTTCGGCATTATGGCAGTCCCCTATTTGCAAACAAACATAAAATAAAAAATGCTCTGATAAGGATGCTACTCAGATATTTATATGCTGCATACCCTTCAGTATCAGTGTCTCCTGAAGATACAAATAATTCTCTTGAGCAATTCAAGTTATACCCATCTTATGATGGAAAACTCTACACACCATGACAAATAGAAGACAAAATTGATGAGCAAGCAAAATGAGACTATTTGACAAAAGCAGAGACAAAATACCAAATTAAAATAGCTAATCATGAGAATGGAGTGTGTTTTGGAAAATAAAACTTAGTAGAATACGCATAGGTACACTTTTTATCTGGTGTGTCAATGAAATGTAATGGACTTGACTAGTGATATCTGAAATGCTCTTGATTAGCCCATGAACAAAGAGAAGAAAGATGGCCTTTTGCATAGTCAGGGAGGAGTTTGTTCACTACCACTGATGCTTCTTCACTAAGAAGTGGTTGTACTTGTCAATAAAACAATAATTCAAACTATTAACCAATTTATAAAACATATCAATTAATAAAACAACGAAATATATATATAGCAATTCCCCAAGTTCGCCGAGCCGTGGGCTCAATTGACAGTCCTTACTCCACCAACTTTTATATAAGGGGTCCCTCTAATGAAGGACTTTTTCAAGGCCTTAGCATCTTAGGAAACTTCTGAAGAAATCGTGAAGATGGGAAATGGACATTTCACCAAGCAATAAGAAGTGGAGGAGGTGTTCATTAGCAATTATAGAGAAAGTTTTCTAGTGTCCAGGCCTCACAGAGCAATGTAGGGGAGCCACTAGCCATATAAAGTTGTCTTGACAGGGTCCTTAGTAGACTTTTTGAGGTGGACGAAAGAATGTCTCAAACATCGTTTACCATGGACAAATTGGCAATTACCCTGATAGAGATGGTCGAGGTTAAGTTGCTGGCATTGGTGGAGGATACGTTGTTAAAATTGTATTGCTTTTATAAAAATCTTATGAGGTCACACAAGATTTTCTTATAAGATCACATGAGATATTGTTGGATTGGACTTATTTCAGTTATAAAAAAACAAGCGTTACAAATGGGTAACAAGCATTTGTTGCCTAAAGATAATTGCCTAGAGCAGATGGATTTCATCAGAAGACAGTTCATTCAAAATAGTGCCTAGTCCTCCACATCCTTTTATTTAAGAGTGACATTGAAACCATTTACGAATGTATTGATTGGTCCTATATTATGAGCATGTTTAAGGCTTTCAGTTTTGACAACTTTATGCTAAAGCAATGGAGGCTCTCTTTCTAGAGGCTTCACTTAACTTATCTATTAACAGATGCAAGTCCAAAGGATGTGGAATTCTTCAGGTCCCTGTAGCAAGATTTTTCACTGGCCTCAGCTCTATGTTATGTCCGCAAAGGTCATGGGCTATCTCATCTCTTTAGGAACAAGGACTTCACCATTGGTGAATGAACACTCCGTAGATGACTTTTTTCATCATCCTTCAGAGCCCGGGATCCATGGAAAAAACTATGAATTACTTCCAAATATCTTATAACGCTTCAAGATCCAAAATCCAATGAGATATAACTGACTGTTACAAATGAACTTTATAGCCTTTAGGACTTTCCTACTGATCTTACTGGTAAGGGACTTTCCCAAATCCAACCTACTCACATACTTCTTAAGAGGACTCCACTAAGCATAACTTGGAAAAAAGTCTCCACTTTGAGAGTTGACTTTGCAGCTAGGCTATCCGTTCCTAAGAATGATGTTGACTCTCTAGTCTTGGGGCTTAGGAGGGCATAACTACCCTACTTCCTTAAGCAGTGAGGGAGAGCCAAATTAGTAGTTTTTTAGTCTAGTGATGTAGTACTTCTTATAAGCCTATTGAAAATTCAAGGTAATACAAGATCCATTTTCTTCAAATAAAAAGATTAAATAGTCAGGCTCCCTATGAGAGGAATCTTTTGAAATAAATCATAAACTCATTCCTCCACTTTTATAAAGCACCCTTTTTTTCTCAAGGAATAGCAAGAGGGATATTTCTTCTTCCAAAAATCCCACTTATAGCAACAAATGTTTAACTTTAGAATTACAAATCTCCTCATGAGTATCAGACATTAGTTTAATAATATAATTTAGAAACAAACAACCAAATTCAATTTGGGCAATTTGACAAAAAACATTTTTTTATTTTTTTTAGTTTCCTTTTCAATTTCTATGAAACAATCAATTATCATGGAACATGCTTCAATTGATGATTCCAGTTGAATGTAAAACTAACCTCTAGTTGTCGCTGAATTTTATCCTGGTTTTTCAAAACAAAATGTAAAGGAATAAATAGAGAAAGAAATATCACCCATTTTGCTGCCAAGAGCACGACTCTGTACATATGGATCTCAATAAGCATAAGAGTATTACAAATAAATAGAACACAAGCAAATTCAATAGCAACAAAACTTTTGTGTGCACATCTAGTATGAAGAAATTGATTTTTAAAATAAACTAAAACAAAGAATTCAATTGAAGATATAGCCTATGCTATAAAAAAAATTTATGGAGAAGAAGTTTTAGTTCACTACATTCCAATCGATGAATGCAAAAGTTGTAGTTCCTATGCAATTTCTAGTTCCAAGCCATATGGTGGAAATAGAACAGTATGCAGATGATACAAAGAGTTTACAATAAAGACTACACAATTTATGTGAACTTGATGAGAAGCAACTAATAGCATACTGGATGACTAAGGTAGCCTAGCAAAGAAGAAAACATTAGCATTATCTACTTAAAGAGGGTGAATTGAATTTAGGAATGTTAGCATTAAAGTATACCATAAATGTGAACAAAAGAGGTGGAAATTAACATTAACATGAAGTATCCCTACAAAACCCAAGAGATCTTGGAAAATGGGGCCATTATATTACCTGACTTAGATACCACAATGCATCAAGATAAATGTCAATGCCTCCAAACTTATGATATATTATAGAAAGAAAAAAATTAAGGCCAACTGTATCCATATTACTGAAGGAAAAAGGAATTGAAAAAGGAATTGCATGGATAATCTATGAAATCAAAAATTGCAAAAGTGCCCATTGGCACTAAGGAGACGTGACCTGTTTATATAGACACCCAAAAATAAGTTTTTTAAGAGCGCATGATAACATCTTTGGGAAACTGTAAGAGGAATTCCTATCAGCACCTAGGATGGGCACGGGGCATTTTAAAATTTTAGAGCGTGTCATAATTCTGAGCTTCAAGTTGTTTGCCTATCAACACCCAAGGAAAAACATTTGCTCCAGTGTTGGTCATGGGGTTAGACAAATCAACAACATAGATGCCCATTAGCACCAAGAAACAATGTGCATGTCAATCAGTGCCCCATAATAAACACTGTATGTAGGTATAAGGTAATGGAGAAATGGAACAATATCTGTGTCGATTGGCACTCAAGGAAGGATATGCATGCCAATCGGCACCCTATAAAAGGCAGTTGCAATTTTTTTTAAGTACATACAAAACCATAGAATAAGCAGTCATTGGCACTCAAACATCAATGAAGCAATCATGTAATGGATTCACATTATGAGGTCATTACTTCGCTTCCTTTAACACAATATACTAACGTAAGCCACGTCAACCAACACTAAAAAATTTGAAATTGCCAAATACAGGTAGATAAAGAAGAAACACTTGGAACCTTTTTTTTCTTTGAAAACTAAAATAGATTGTGCATTAAGGGAAGGAAAAATGATAAAAGTGTAGCAAAACACCACTCCTAGACAAAATGATGGAATCATTAGAAGTGGTGAAGAAAAGAAATATATGATGGATCTCACAGGACAATTATCAGCTAAGGACAGCTTTTTAGAACAAGGATGATTTAGATGATTGGGTTAGACAAGCAGGAGGATACACAATCTTGATTCTTAACCATGTGATCTTTCGAACCAGTTCAAGAATTTTAGAGAATAAGGTCGAGGCATATGAATGTGGGAACTTGGGAAGAGAACATGCATAGTGAAGTCTAAATATGGTGAAGTGCTCAAGGGTTACATGACAGAGGCAAACTAGTGGAGAAATTCATCTTGTTAGCCAAAGAAAACCCAACATTCATCACACAGAACACTGCATTTTAGATCATTACCAGACCACACAATGAAAAGGGAAAAGCATGAAGGTGACTAATTTCTGAAATAAATTATTGCAATTGGTTTCAGAATTTGTGCTTTATGGAATCTAGATTATTTTGTATGGGGATAAATACAAAAGTCCCAATGTTTCCAAAAATATATCAAAGAGGGACCTCAAATTCCATTGAACATATGAGGAGCTCAGTTACATTTACTGGTTAAGAACAAGGCAGTGGTAGAGTAATTAATGGGCTTTTTCCAATCAGAGCTTACCCTGCCCCTTGGAGTAGTTTTTTTGATATTTTTGGCAAGTTGGTCTGCCCTCTCTGTAGATGCATACCAATGGGCTTCTGCCATTCAGTTCCCCATGGTCTTTGGAGAAGATTTTTTGGATCTTGTTGGAGAGGGTGATTTCTAAAGTGTCCAAATTGTACTGTGGATTATTATGAAAACAGATAGACATTGATAACCATTTTTTTTGTGTGGATTGTGAAAACATCACAGTGAGAACATGGAGTTAAATTGAAGCCCTGAAACTGGTTATCCCAAAATCAAAAGTCATTGTTACATTATCAATGTCACACAGTCATTCAATTGCAGAGAGTAGATAAAGCCTTAATATTTTGAGGCAAAACATGAACATCCCTACAATGATGGGCTTGGATTCCTATTTCATGTGGGACTAGGGCGTACAATAGTCCCCTCTATCAATGACAGAAAATAAGACATACATTCAACATTAAAAAAGAAGTTCAGCAACGCCATGGATGAGAACATACAAAAAACAAAACTACCAATTAAAGATTCATTGGCATATCATACTTGAAACAAGCAATCACTCTGTTCTCTATTCTTCTAGAGATTCATAGGTTTCTCATCCTCCTGAATGTTATCCAAATAGAGTCCACTCACAGACTCTCTACTGCAAATAAGATAGAATTTCTTTGTCCAAAACATAGGAGACCGGGAACAACAACTAGCGACACATACCTCGACGGCAGGCCCAACAACACTCCAAGATCTTCGCTCAGTCTTTCCTCTTCCCAAGAACAAAGATCCCATGAATCCTGCAGAGCAATCCATCCTCCATTCAAAGGTATCATTCAATATTTGCAGCTTTCCACTGACCAACAAAACATCCTTATCATAAGCTTCAAATTTCACGGATCCTCCTATGCAAACAATGTCTGTACTGACATAAGTAACTTCTACGGATTGCTTATCAACCATATCCCTGTGTAGAAATGAAGAAGCAATATCAAAAGGAGCAATGCATTCACCATTCACTTTGAGTCTGGAAGTAAAATATGTGGGAATGCAGCGGAGGGTTAAAAACTGCGGAGCATTTTCAAGTGGGCATGAGCTCAACTGCATACAAAATACTCTCAGATCTAGCCATTGATCTGAAGTAATGAGGTCCATCAGTGTCATTCCCCCACCATATCATGACCTTTCACTATGCTTCCCATCATCTAAACCCAAATCCTAGACATTTCCTCGTCTATAAAAGCCTACAACTCTAATGGTGATGGCCCTCTCAAAAATCCACGAGCAAAAGATTGGTTGATATTTCAGGGTTTCAGCGAGCAAAACCTTTCAATTCTATGAAGATACAAGTTTTCTGAGCTCTTAATGTATGCAGAATTGTTGAAGGGATTATACACGAGGCTCCATTGTTTGTAAAGGTCTGTGTCCATTGGCTTTTTTTTGTCTGCATAAAGTGATTTGAGGCATTGGCATTATATTTTACTTTATTGGAGTATCGTGTTCACATGGCCATGAACAAGGGCGGCTAGGGAGAAATGGTCAAATTTGAAGGGTGGGTCTTAATTTCACTTGGAGGGGCATTTATTCTCTCAGCCCTTCATCTGAAGGGTAATATAAATAATTATATTTTAATTGACAAGTATAAATTAACCAAATTTTTTCACACAAAAAAAATGCAAAAAATAAATATTGTTTTTTCAGTGCTTGTTGTGAAAGCATGCATGTATGTGATGGAGGGGCCTAAGTCAATTGAATCCTTGCAACTCATTGCATGTTTGAGTCTAATAACAATCCGCTTTTTAAATTGAACCATAATACCAAAAGAAGTTTATTAATGGCTAGATTTTAGAAAGTTATAGGTGTGAGTAGTTAAGTGCTTGTGGCTCTAAAATTTGTTGTGTTTTGTACCAGTCCACGATTAACTGAATCCATAGTCACGGGTAGGAATTTAAATTATTTAATTAAAACAATTAATGTGTATAAACTCTATGTCGAGATCGTTTTCCATGCTGATGCTTGCCACTACCCTCTTTATTGTCTTACCAAAAGGCATGATAATGAGGAAGAAGACCTAAAATTATGGACTTCACCTTCAATGAATGCCTTGCAATCACATTGGTAAGGAGTGATAAGAAGATCAGAACAATCCAACTTGTCAAATATCAGTTGATCGTGTTAATTAAAGACTTAACAGGTAAATTTAATATAAGACTTACTTATAGTTCTCTCTTACTCTTTGCATCTTGACAATTTAATATTTTATGGTTATCTTTGTGCCTTGAACCAACTCGTATTATAAGGTGAGGATGTGCAGACATAATAATCCTTAGTTATGACTATGAGATGAGTATTTAAAGAGAAGAGGATGTAAAGACAAGTAATTTTTATATGTATTTTGGTAGCATTGAGGACAAATGCTATGAGAAACCACAAATGTTTGGAAGGACGGAGGGAGATAACATCATGATCATGCCACTCATCAAACTAAAGACTATTCTTGAGCCAACAATTGTTTTCTTGATTTTATTAATAACCATTGTTTCTCCATATCATGTGCCCAATGGCACCTCTGGTTTATGCAGAAACAATGGTTTCCACTAATCAATTTCTACACAGTTTGTGATCCTAGCTACATGCCATTATTTGTATTTGCATGACATCGAGTGTTCTTTATAGTTGTTGTGAGCCCATGATATTCATGCAAGAAATGAAGTCTTGTAGAGGAGGAATTTTCAAACCGTCCTTTTGAATTTCATTTTTACAAAAAAAAAGTGGACATTGGTAGCGAGGTTCACATAGGTAGTAGGCGCAAATTTTTGAGCTCGTTTTGGGCCTAGTAGTTGCTAACACATTGCCACACTTTAGATTACAGCCCCAAGTGACTTGAGAGTCAAAGTCACATCTCGATGGCTAGTGCCTCGTAGTCATTAATGATTACTGGCCATCTTCAACAACTAAGCACCGAGTGCATGAAATGAGTGAGTAAGTGATTATAATTTATCATATTTACAATATTTTGAATGATGAGTTGAACTTTATAGCATAGGAATTTCAACACCTTGAGAAATTTATATGAATGGGTAATTTTAAATGTTGCTCTTCTTTTGAAATGTTGATATAAATTATACCCTTCTTTATTGGAAGGGTAAAATTCAAATTTTAAAATTTTTTTGAAGGGAAATTTTAACTTTACACTTTTGGGAAGGGCTGTGAAGGGTTCAATTTTGAACGTTTCTAGGGACAGCAATGACATAAAGAGTGTCCTATGGTTGGTGACTGTACAACAATTGAAATTTGGTTAATTATTTTGGGTCTAGGGCCATGGTATGGTCAAGTTGGCGGGAGCATTTTTAAATGTTGTTTTGTAAAATACATGGCGGAGATTAGAGTTCCATTCTATATTTATAAGTTAATAAACTCACTCCTTTGATTAAAAGACCTTAGAAAGTGAATCAAAATATTATGATCTCATTAAAGAAGGATAATATAAAACAATATTATATCGATTATTCGTATAATGTATCATTTTCTGAATTATAATAGAGCAGTTATTGATATTAAAAATTAAATCGTGTCAAAGCCGTGGTGGGATCTTATGGAATTATTAATTTAAACCATGGGAACAAGAACCTCCCAAGAGTATATCCAACAGCCTGCATGCCAAATATACCAATAACTTGTGACTTAATAGAGGTCGAGACATCCCGAAGGCCACCGGGGTGATCCTCTATCCCAGGGGTTTCCTACCCTTCGAGCCTAAAGGGAAGAGGTTTGAGAACCTTACAGTAGACATTGCTAGAGCACTTGAGCCTAGTGAAAGGCTTCCTTCTTTTATATGTTCCTCACAATGTTTCATGAGATGTTGGTGTTCTATGTGTTCCATGGATTTACAAGGACACCTTGGTTGTATTTTCTCAATGTGCTAATGATTTCTCCATTGAAAATAACACAGGGGTCCATTATCCAGTCTGGATATAACCCTCAATCCTTCCCATTCAATTCTAACAATTACTACAATATAGGATTATCTCGTAGGAGAGTTTATTTTCTACAAACTTAAGATGCTCTTCAACCCTCACCCTCACAAATCTACATACCTTGAGATTAAATTGTCTAAGAATCTAAAGGAATTTGTTTTTATCTACATTGGAAAATGAGATGTTTTAGAAGCCCATTGTATATACAAATCATGCAACACCTATTTTAGGTGCCAAAGACTAAACCACAAAATTAGGAAGTGCCCCATATTCCTAAACCAGAAGCCCTAGAAACCCAAAATCCTCTATCTACTTTGACAATTCCTTAAATTGAGGGAGGATGGGCTTAAGTTTTCCGAATAAAATCACAACCAACCTAGTTATATGAGTTTAGCTTCCCATCCTTCCAAGTCAACCTCCCATACCATTAATTGCAGTCCCCTTGGCCATAAGCTTTCCAACTTTTTGTGACATAGAGTAAAGGATTGGCCTAGCCCTACCAAGGTGCCCAACGTATGTCTCGTCTATGGAAAAGGGATTTTCCTACTCTCTTGAATCTCACCCTCCTAAGTTCTAGAAGAGCCATTCAAAAGTCAAAAGACAAGTACCACTTCTTTCACACTCTTAAGTAGTTGTAAACCTATAAATAGCTTGGTGCTTTGACGAGCAGGGATGATGAGGAGTTCATGAACATCATGTAATCTCTTGCCTCCCTTGATCAATGACAACGACGACGATGATGGTGATGATGATGATCAGGATGATCAGGATTATGATGATGATGAAGATGACAATGAAGATGATGATTATGATGCTAATGATGATTGCGATGAGGATGAGGATGATGGTGATGATGATGATGGACATGATGATGATGATCCTTTTAAGCTTATAAGTCTTTGCTTGGTTTGCATTTATTGTGTGTCTAGACATATTTTTTGTAAATATGCTTCATCTATTTAATTGGGGATGAGACAAATAAAGAATTTTTTTTAGTCTGCATACTATATTGCACAAGAGATTTACAGTACCTTACTCAATCTGTGGGATGCATAACAGAGATTTATAATAGAACGCATTAAGAAATTACCATAATCCATGAACATTGTATTGAGATGCATCCATCCTTTAAAGACAATGCATAATATACACCTTACATTACTCATAATCACTACTATCGATATCAAATCCGTACACAACGTCCATTACAAGGGTTTCACTATCCTTTGATCTAGGAAATTAAATTAACAATTTAGACATTTCTAAAAGAACTCGTAACAAAAAAAAGAAAAAGGATAGCGTTGTCTCTCCAGAAAATCCTCTCCAAAAGTGTTAATTTTAAAACCTTAAAAATTGATGAGGTACATGTTAGTTATGTGGCGAAGTTATACTTCTTGAAAAGATATTAACATAGTATACATACAAGTTGTTTTCATATTCCCATAACAGTTAAAGAAAGGACTGAGCGTAACCCCTCCCATCACCAGTATAGGCTATCGACAGGTTTGATGGCACCTTTGCTAAGATTATGAGATGAATAAGGAAATCTCATTGCCACA
Source organism: Pseudotsuga menziesii (assembly GCA_001517045.1). Classification (NCBI taxonomy): domain Eukaryota; kingdom Viridiplantae; phylum Streptophyta; class Pinopsida; order Pinales; family Pinaceae; genus Pseudotsuga; species Pseudotsuga menziesii. The sequence continues at coordinate 46,207 of LPNX010140845.1, read as the reverse complement.
CTAAGCCATGAAAGGAATAACCCTTATTCTCCAATATGATTATGCAGTGTAGAGTATTCAATCCAGATCTCTCGGTTATGATTTCTGCATAATTAAAGAAATGGCAGAAAATTCTGAGCTCCTATGGTAATAAGAATTAAGTAGGCACATTGATCCAAAGAGATGCAACAGAAACAGGAGGTAGTAAGAAACCTATGGTGTCTTCATATTCATATCAATCCTTTATAAGGTTTTCTTCAGCTCCTGCTAAATGGGTAGAGGAGAAGCAGATGGATCCATGGTTTGAAGATTCAATGTACTCTAAGCATATGGATAAATGGCAGATTGGAGATAAGGATGAGATGAGTGCACATGCTAAAATGTCTATTGAATCATTGGGTGATCCAAAAATGGAAGACTAAAAGCTATAGAGCATGACTGCACCAGTGCTGCCTTCTCCAAAGAAGCAAGATGTTTCAAATTTAGCTTCAAGGCAAGTCAATTCAATCAGCACACCTCCTATCAAGGCTCATGTGTCACAAAAGGGTGAGGTTGAAAAATATGAATACAAGTCAAAGGGCATCAGGGTGAATAAATATTGTGGACCCCAACAAAGAAAAATAGCAAAGGACTTAAGAAATATCATGGGCATTCTGGCTCAGAGAAGTTTAACCAAGGGGAATTAGCTAAAAAGTTGTCTGTTCGCAAGCATGAGCAAGGGTTTGGATGCTTAAGAATTTTGATATCTCTTTTGGGCAGGAACTTGTTCCATTTCTGGTAAATTTTTATCTAAATCCTACAAAACTTGTAAAACCACCAGCAAAGAAGTGAAAGATGGACCTCGAATTGATCAGAGTTAAGATATTAAAGAAAACATTTGTTAATCTGCAGCCAGTAAAATAAAGGCACACCATTTGATATGATCTTTATTCTACTATTCCTATGATGTTTTTAGAGGCACTATGCAAGAGGCCTTTTTTTATGCCTCGATCGAAACTCGCCCAATGAAACTAGAATTATAGAAAAGGTAATTGGAAAAACTTCATAGAACAAAAGGAAAGGAAAAAAAATAACAGGATCTGAAACTTAACATATGGGTAGAACAATAAATAGCAATGAAGTGTTTTTCTAGTTTTCTTTAAAAACGTTTCAAAAAGAGACACATCTGACCTAGGTTTTTTCCTTATAAAGTTTAAAGTCTTAGACTAATGCGATGGAAATACCAAAAAAAGGTGATGAACTAGTATCAAGTTCCATGATATCCAACAATTAGCACAAATTCAAATTGGAAACAAAATAATGATAGAAGATTTTGTGTATGTTACATTTCAGAGCTTCTTTTCTCTGTTTCGATCAGGATATTGTTTGTTTAATGCAAAATCCTTTTAACAAACATCAGAACTAGTTTTCGTTCTATATTCTATGATAGAAAGCTTTGTGGGCTCATAATCCATCCATCGGGCCATAGGCCACTACTGGGGATAAAGCTTTATTAGTGTGATGTCTTTGCATATTAAATTGTGATATTTAGTGTGTGCAAGCAAGTTAGGAGAATTATAGATCGAGTATAGTTCTTGGTGCAAAGGTCATGGATCCCAATGATTTTTTTTGTCGATGATTAGATCTAGAAACACACTTCATTCTTGCTTTGATTGGAGGTGTGTGGGGCTATGCACTAATTTTACATTGTTTGTGGACATGAACCCCTACATAAATAAAATATAGCATCACACAAAAATGCTATCACATGAATCATGAACAATGACATTGACATTGATATATCTGGCGTTATGTCAGACATTTTCTGAACACAATCCCTAGCTCTAAACCTAGTGGAATTCCTAGCGCATTTCCTTTCGAAATTTCTGGCATTATTCCAGAAGTTATACCTGGATCTATACCTGGCGCTATGTTAGATGTTTTCTAGGTGCAATTCCTGGCTCTATACTTGGTGCTATGTTGAATGTTTTTCCTGTCGAAATTCATGGCACAATTCATGTCGCTAACCGTGGATTAATATACGGTGCTATGTTATTCAGGACGTTTGTTGGAGGCTATTCTTAGCGTTATATGGGATGCTTTTGTGGACGCTAATTGGGACGTTAATTGGGATGCTAATTGGGATGTTAATTGGGATGATAATTATGATGCTAATTGGGACATTAATTGGGATGCTAATTATCGTCCAAAATAGAGCCAAATTTTAAAAAGGGACGATAATTGGGATGCTAATTGGGACACTATTTGGGATTCTAATTGGGATGCTAATTGGGACGCTAATTAGGAAGTTAATTGGGATGCTAATTGGGATGCTAATTAGCATCCAAAATAATGCCAACTTTTAAAAAGGGATGCTAATTGGGATGCTAATTGGAACGCTAATTGGGATTCTAATGGGGATGCTAATTGGGATGCTAATTCAGACACTAATTGGGATGCTAATTAGCGTCCAAAATAACGCCAACTTTTAAAACGGGACGCTAATTGGGATGCTAATTGGGATGCTGATTGGGACGCTGATTGGGACGCTAATTGGGATGCTAATAAGGACGCTCATAAGGATGCTAATTAGCGTCCAAAATAGCGCCAACATTTAAAAAGGGACGCAAATAACACCATTAAAAGCACCATCCCATGGAAAAGCGTCCACTTTGTCCAAAAAATGATGAAAAATACACTAAAAGTGATAGTGGAGGCTAAAAAGGAAGCTAAAATAGATGCTAATCACATGTTTTTGTTGTAGTGATTTATTCAATTTGCACACATGAGTATGCATGTCATGTGTCTCAAATCCCAGTGGTTGCTCCACATGCACTTCCTCTTTGACTACACCATTCAATAATGTTGTCTTGACGTCAATATGGTGTACCTTCCATATAATTACTGCCGCTAATGCAAGTATAGATATGATGGAAGTGTATCTCGGTATGGGTGCAAATGTCTCTTCGCAGTCTATGCCTTCTTTTTGGGAGAAGCCACACGCCATGAACCTTTCCTTGTGTTTTTCAATGCTACCATCTGCAACATGCTTGATCTTGTAGATCCATTTTGAAGTCACAACAAACTTCCCTTCCACTATTGGAACTATCTCCCATACATTATTCTTCATAATTGACTGACATTCTTTGATTATGGCATCCTTGCACTCCTTTTTCATAGCCTCTTCATAGTTGGAAGGTTCTTTATCAATGATGTCACCTAGTAGGGCCACATAATTGTTGTAAGGTTTAGGTCTTTTCCTTTCTCTATGCATCCCATCTAGAGCACCATACCTTTCTGCATCTTGTATTAGCTCCCATGCCCATGGTGGTTTTATCTTGTGGGATTTCTTCTCATGAAGTGTTTCTACATGATCTTGTGGTTCCACCATGCCATGATATTCATGGTCTTATGGAATTGTTTCTTCCATTGGCGTATCTCGAACAATAGTTCCTTCAAGTTCTCCGACCTCTTCAATAGGTAGTTTTCTAGATCCGGAGTATGTTGAGTCTTCATCTAACGTTACATCTCTGCTGATGTTGATCTTCTTAAATCCTGTGAAGTATATTCGGTAGGCCTTTCAAGTGTCAATGTATCCTACAAATATTCCCATCCTTCCACAAGGATTAATCTTGGTCCTCTTCTCCTTTGGGATATGTATGTACATTGGACAAACTAATATTCTGTGATGGATGACTTCTGGTTTCTCTCCCAAGAAAGATTCATCATGAGTTTTTTTGTCAAGTACTTGATGAGGAATATGGTTCTGTAAATACAAAAATTTCCTTGCTGCTTCTTCCTAAAGGTGCATCGAAATATCCTGGTCATTTGGAAATGCTTTCATTGCTTCCATTATAGTTTTGTTCTTTCATTCTGTAATGCCATTCTGTTGAGGATTATATGGAGTGATCAAATCCCTCTTAATCCTAGATTCTCTACAGAGTTCTTTGAATTCTTTCGAGGTGAAGCCTCTGCCATTATCTGACCACAAATTCTTGATATTCCTTTCAGTGTGGTTTTTGACCAAGGCTTTGAATTCCTTGAATTTACTGAAAACTTTATTTTTCCCTTTCAAGAAATATATCCAAGTCTCACATGAGAAATAATTTATAAAGGAATCATAGTACACATACCCACTTAGTGATTTGGATGACATGGGACCACCTACATCTGAGTGTACTATCTCCAGTATTCCTTTTGCTTTGCTTTCACTGCTGGGAAATGTCTTCTTTGTGTTCTTTCCTTGCACACATCCCTTGCAAATGCATTCATTCTTTGTTTGGATTTATGGAAGTCCTGAAATTGCTTTGCATGCAATTGGTAGTTCTCTGTAGTGCACATGTGCAAGCCTTCGGTGACATAGTTCACTTGGTTATATAGAGTCATGAACCAATGCTTGTTCACGTTGTCCCTTCAACTTGTACACGCCTCCTTCTTGTTCTCCAATTAACATTGCATCATCAGTGGTCTTTCCTTTTGGACACATTAGGAATTGGCCATCAACAAATGCAACCCTTATTCCCTTTGCATCTAGTGAAAATATGGATAGAATATTCTTCTTTAATCCTAGAACACATATCATGTATTTCGTCTTCAAATATTTTATGGAATATATATTGTATGAAGCTTCTCCACTTCCTTTTATGGGGTATTGATAATCATCCCCTAGTTTCAATCTGTGGGGTGACTCATGTTCAGATAGGTTGACAAATGATTCATTGTATCCCTCCATATGTTTGGATGCCCTACTATCCACAAACCAATAATTACTTCCATGTGAGATAGTTCCAGTGAGTGTTCAGATTTGGACATACTCTTCATCAATTGAAGAATAATCTCTTTCTTCTCTGAATCTTTTATTTGTTGGTTCATCATCTTTAGCAGTGTGAGCATGATGTATTTTCTTGTTGGAATTATTATTGAAGGATTCTTTGTTTATGGGACAATCTCTGGAGTAGTGTCCCTTCTCATCACAAGTGTAGCATCTAATGTTGGAAGGATCTCTTATGAACTTCTTTTGTCTCTTGTGATGATGGTACTCCCTCCTATTGTGATGGTGGTCCTTCTTCTTTCTATAATTTCTTCTGTTGTGAATTCTGGGAGATTGATCTTCAGTTGCTCCCATGTTCTCTTCTCTTGTTATGATCCAAGCTTCTTCTTGTAAGCATTCTTCCCAGAGTCCGCTGAAAGATATAAGATTCCTTCTAGCACATATTCCTTGAATGAATTAATACAATGATCTTGGGATGCCATTCAAGGTGGTAATAATAATCTCTCCTTCTTCTACATTCTCTTCGACTTCTTCAAGATGTTCCTTGATTTGAGAAACCCTTGTTAAGTAGTATTACACGGTATTTGATTTTTGTATCTTCACATTCTTCAGCTAGCTCCTCAATGTCATCTTCCGATTAATGTTCTTTCCTTGGAACAACTTCGTCAAAGCATCGAACACTTCCTCAGGTGTCTTCAAGGATGAAACATGGGGGATGAGGTGATCCTTAATAGAATCTACAATGATCCTCTTGGCCTTAACTAAGTTCTTCTTATGAATAGCCTTAGCCTCATCTCCCTCTTTCTTTGGAACATACTTACTGATATATTGATCCAAATCATTTTCTTCAAGGATCAAAGAGATCTTATACTTCCATGCTCTGAAGTTGTCAGCTTCCCTAAGCTTGTCCTCAAGCTGGGTATGATGAGTCATTTTGAAATGTGAACCTCAAATGGAAATAATAGATATTTAGATCTTACCAATTTGAGGTGTCTGACTTGATTCCAGAGCTAGATGACCTGGGGTTTGTAAGAGAAACCCTAATTTTCCAAACTTGGAATTTTGGAATTATGTCTAGATAGAAAGATGTGCCTCCTTGAGGTGAGTTGCTCAGTAAGGTCCTTTTCTGAAAACTATTGTGGGAAGCCTTCAAAATTTGATTCCCTAGGTTCTTACCGTAGTGTCCCGCAGTTAAAAATTTAAACTTCTCTAAATTTGAATCTGCTTCCACCAAAAGATGCACCCTTCTAGGGTGAGTTAGCCTAGCCCTCTTTTATTGTTGAATTGTGGAGAGAAGACCTTGAACTAGGAAGCCCTAGTTTCTGCTACTGCATAGTTCCTTCTTTCAAATAGGCTCTGATACCATGCTAGTATTTCTACTTGTTGATGCCTCGAAATTCATAGGTAACAACAGTTAGGGATTCTCCCTAGTAAACGTTCCCAACTAGCCCGTTACTGTTTGGTATGGGGAATCCATCCGGTTTACGGTCCGGCTACCATAGGTCCAGTAACAAAAATAAAAGGTTTTACCGGTTACGACCTGGTCCACCATGTATATTTCAGTTTTTTGAATTTAAGTATGATATGCAAGTGCCTATCTAAGAATGCAGACTGATAGAGAGTACAAGGAGCGGTCACAATGTGATGCGCAGGTTCTTACCTCTCGTCTTAACTCTCTCGCATCTAAATCACACATAGCAAGAAAATAAAACTAACTATCTAACGTATCCCTAGGGAGCAAGATTATCATTTATCAACGAGTAATGTATTTCTGCACATGCATTAAGAAAAATCATAGATAGCTGTTATTTAATTCAAAACACATGAACATTAATAGATATATGAACAATAAGATAGCTCATTGTTTTGAAAAGCCTTCATTACTCATAGTGGAAATTTCATAGAATAAACTAGAGCGCATTCATAACAAGAACATAGGTTCAAAGAGTTAGAACGATCTCACAGTTAATGGACAACAGCTGAAAATGAAATAGTTCACATTCAACAAATCCATAGCACAACATTTGAAATCTTCCACCACGCTTTCTCCAATAGGAAACTTGTAATTCTTATTGCAAAAGGAAATAGTTCTTCTTACAACATAATCTCACAAATCTATCTGGGAAAAAGTCCTATTCACTATCTAACTCTCCTATACTTATACTACAAGCAAAACTCTTGGGTTTCCCCTCAGTGACCTTTGGGCTCCCCCCCCAACCGTTGATTCTCACAATTTTGTCTTTTAGTGAGTGCTCATGATTCATACAATACGTTACATTTCAGATTTAGATTTTAAGAGCACTTTATAAAAAGGGACCAGCTTGGTAACTGATGAACTTTTCCCAAGCCTGGGCCTCTGCTGCTATCGATTTGTTTGAGATCTCAGACCCTTACTTTCTTCTGCTTTGTTTTCTCGACATATCTTGTCTACAGCAGCAATCACTCTGTTATGAATAACTAGTTCTTAGATCACTTAGCGTTTGAAAAAGTAACACAAACTGTATTAAAACATACATCCTGTAAAGTGAACTATCAAAAATATTAATGCATGCAAGAAAATCCTGCAAGTTCATATCTTGAACTCTGCTAAATCCACTATCCAAACTAAAATCACAAGCCCAAAAAACAGACACTTTATCTCAATCCAGGCCGCATCTGGACCAAATCGAAATCCTTCGATGAAAGCATGAATCATGACAAAGTAACCACCATCAAAAAACAGAGTAAAAGCACACGAGAAAGGAAGGAAAACCCACACCGGCAGGGAAAGTACTAAGCATCGGACAAAAACAAAACTCTCATCGGCGGGCGAAAACACTATCAGTCGGGTGGTTAGTGCACTAAGGAGCTGCAACGGTGGAAGACATAAGGACTACGGCTTCCGCTTTCAAATTAAAACTGTGGTGATCGAAAGTTTTAACGACTACCTGTCGGCAATGGTGAGCTCAACACTGCTGCCGTGTCGGCAACGCAATGGACTAGCCCTCCGATCAATAGTAAAAAACCCTTTTGATAGTGCAAAGAAAAAATAGAAAGTTAAAACAATAAAACCATGGCATCGACGAGTGCAAGGACTAATCTCTCGGAACGTTCATTAGTTGGCTTCCGCAACGGCAGCTACGTAGAGAACTACGGCCCCGATTCAAACTTCGATTGCCCTCTGATAGCGATAAAAGCAACCATCGAAAATTCAAAGAAAAGTTAAGTGTTCAAAAGATTCTTGGCTGGGTAGCGATGAAATCAGTTTGTTTAACCTCCGAAACGATGGCAGCATAGATAACTAAAGTTCCGACCAAACTTCAACTGACTTTCGATAGTGCTAAAACAAAATCATCGACAGAGAAAATATTAAAAAACAAACAAAATCCATAATCAAAAGCTTTGGCTAGACAAAGGTAGATTTAGATCATCCAACTTTCGAAACGAAGGAAACAATTGACCTCAATTCAAACTCAAGAAAATCCAAATTTGTAGCAAAGGGAAAAAAACAGAGTTCAGGAAACCAAGTAAAACCAAGCAAGATAAAATTGACAAAGAGGGTCCAAAATTTTTAAAAAATTTGGGAAAACAGTTGCATCTGCAACACTACTCTAATTCAAATTGATTAGGATCCTTATTTGAAAGAATACCAAGTACAAGAAACTATCCAAGATGCATAAGATAGAGAAGATACACAAGACACAAAGATTTTCCTTGGGGAAATCATAAAGGATAAAACCCCACAAACTTCCTCAGAATAACTCTATCACTAAGAAAATATCAAAAGATGGAAAGACACAAGAATAAGAAGTCTTAAGAATCTCTCTCTCTCTCTCCTCCTTGTTCTTCTCTCTCTCCTCGTCGAACTTGAGTGAGCGAGTGAGTGTCTCTCTAATGAGGGAGGGTGCCTCCCTATTAATACACATAAAGTGACTGACCTAATAACTTGACTAGGATGACCTATTTCCCTAGCAAGGACGACTTCACCTAGGGAGACTTAAAATTACATTTTATTATATTCATCTTGGGGACTACTACCCCTACTCACAATGGAGGTTGTACCTCAAGGACCATATACAATAATGACATCCCGAAAGGAGGATAACACATCTCCGATGGGGGTAAAACAATATACAATGATAATATACATCATAATGTATTCCGAAGTTACAAATACAACAACAACACGATGGCATGCACATCTCGAGGGAGAAGGATGGATAAGAGAGAGATGTTGTAGAACCATCAAAGTTCATATTATGATTGCTTTGTTCGAAGCCCATTTTGGAGGTTTCTAAATTTCAAGCAATGACATAAAATAGGATTCATTGGTGTTGTGACTAGGATACTTCGGAAAATTTCTTAGTTGTTATTGGTTATTACCTAGGCTCACGAGTTTGGGATTGAATTTGTGGTTTGATTTGAGCAACAAGTGGTGAGTTTGGAAACATCATAATGAACTCATTTCATAGTAACTTGTGGAAATTATGTGGGATTGTGAGTTGGGTGCAAATTCTTAGAGGAAAGGTTGTGTTCATCGAAGCAATATGGTTATTCACACTAGGAGATCCATTATTCGAGGGGAAAATGAAGGAAGGGGATTCGACCATTTTCCACAAATTATAAAGGGGAAGTAGGATTCAACCTTGCACTACAAGTGACAAAATACTTAGTGGCATCTAGTAGGAGACTAAGAAGGTGAAATAATGGGTATGGCGGGAGAGAGTAGTTATGGACAAGGATAGCATGAGTCATGGTTTTGAGATCTAGTTGTTGGATGTGGGAACCTCTAAGACCTAGGATACCAAGTATCTTCAAATTGTGTGGTTCTACCGGTACTTAAAAACTCTACTTGGAAATTCCTTGTTGGACCAAAGGGAGGAACACAAGGAAATCCTACTTTAAATAAATGAGACCCAAGACTGGGAGAATAATGAATGCAAAAACCAACTTGATAGCTCAAGCCACTGCATGATTTGAGTTTTCTAAAAATACGGCTGAAGCAGAGGATATCCCATCCTCCTTAACTCAATAGGTTCCTTTATCTCCATTTCTGATAATGAAGGTTATACTTAATTTTCCTGTTTATCTAGTTAAATATGATAAATCATGTTATACTTAATTCAATATATATATATATATATAATTCATTTTTACTTAAATATGAGATCAACATTATGATTTACTAAATAAATAACATTTGTTTTAAAACTTTTGTTTAAATATATCTGCTAACATTTTATTTATATTTTTATTAATATTATTTATTTGAATTCATCTCAACTTTAAATATATCAAATAAAAAGAGTATTCTAAATGTAAACCTTTATTCATGTGGATTTCATTCTTCAGTTGATCTGAATCTCGTAACACACGATATTTCTTCTTCTTTGCAATGCTTATTAAATCTCTAGTATATTTTTTAAAATATGTAATATAAATTTAATTAAAAAGAAAACATGTAATATAAATTTAATTAAAAAGAAAACATATAAAGTACAAAACGTGACCTTTCATGTCCACCTGTCCTAAAGAAATAGGATGGCGCAAGAAAATTCTCATAAGAATTTGTTTTTTAAGCTTTCATGCCCAATGTCTTAATGAAACAAGACGGCACAAGAAAATTCTCATCAGACTATATGTTTTTAGTTGGAAATAGAGTAACAAACATAAGATAGGATAAAGGATCCTACCTTATAGGGAAATAAGGAGAGCCTTCACAACAATGTTTGAGACCAATAATAATGGTAAATGTAGAGACTCATCCATTCTTAATAATTTTAACAAACAATCTAAGAATTATTGAGGAACCTTGGATTACTTAGTATTTTTTTCCTTCATTGATTGTGATATTTTTATAGGCACATTTGCCACATTTTTTGGGAGGCCCATTTTAGCAAAGAAATTGGCGAGGTCCTGATGCATGATAGCTACAACTAGCTTACGTTGATCCTAGACACTTTCATTTTCCTAGAGAACCCATCCAAGAAGGATTTTGATAATCTAGTATGACTTAATGCTTCCGCTTCCCTCAACTTCCTTCCCCTTCCTATTGTCGATTTGGATTTCCATGAGCAAGGTCTCCTCAACTTGTACTATGACATTGTGAATTACCCAAGGGATTACATCTTGATGCTTGTGTTCAAGAAAATATTGGTGAGCCTTCAATCATCTTATGTTGCATGCACACTGATGTTCCATAGTGTTCCTGATCAAGACTGCACTTCCTCTTCCCAAAATCAACACTTGAAGCAAAGCCATAGATAACCTACAAACCATTCTCTGTAGAGCCAACCCACGCCGAGTTATAACCCGACAAGACCAAGCCTTCGAGTGATCTTTAGGCATAAGAGAGCTCGTTCTAGGAGGAACACCTTTCCTTTATCTCTGCTTACAGCTTGGACTAAAAACCAACCAAACCTATGAATGAAGGAGTATTCCATTGGTCCGAGCAAACTTGTGTTGAGTCTCATGCACCTTAATTGCCTCTGGTCCCCGAATGCAAACCATGGTTGTCTGCTTTCTTTCGGCCTTCGACATTCAATTCCCACATGCTTCAACTTGTCTCATTGAGTTTGACTACATTTAGTGTCCCCCAACATGTACCCTACAGTCCATCCTGTTACGACTTTCCCTCTCCAATTGTCTTTCCATGGAGGCACTTCTCACCAATCAAGAGTCTTAAATTATTATTACTTTTATATATGTAATATTTTTTAATATTAATAATAAAATGTCAACTTTATATTTATATTATTATTATCATAAAATAATATTTTAATAAATTTATTTATCGAATACACATGATACATTCTTAAAAAAAAATTATTTTAAAAGAAACATAATATGATGTGAAATCTCGTTCTATTATTATACATGTCGAAGGCATCGTCTATTACATTTGATTCATCGTTGAATTTGACTATTAGTTGTGCAGACCTCCTATTACTTTGTCTTCCTTTTTTTCATTTTATCCAAACTTTTTGGATGTTTTTAGATCCATGATTTAATATAGTGCCACTATCCTAAGTTTGCACATAGTTTAACTTGGACGCTATTGGTTGAAATTTTAGGGGCCTTATTGCCGAGCTGACAACATAATACTTGGTATCCACCCCCAACATTTAATGTGCATTGATTGAGTTACTCATTGAATGGACTACACTGCTTGAATCTTTGAATGAGCTACACAATCTTCCTGAAACTTCCTGCATGATCATGCACTGCACCACCTTTAACCTTCCTGAAACTTCTTGCATGATCATGCACTACACTGCCTTTAGCCTTCCTAAAACTTCTCGCATGATCATGCACTGCACCACCTTCCTGAAGCTTCCTACACTAGGCATCCCACCATTTCACCTTTCCTCTCCAATCTGTAGTCTACTTCCCACCATCTCACCTTTCCTCTCCAATATGTAGTCTACTTGCAACTAATTATTGCTTTGTCTTTCCCCTATAATTTGTAGTCCACCTGCAACTAGATTTAATTCATTACATTCTAGAATTCAATGGAAGAAATTTATCTCATCCTCCAAGCTACTCCAAGCTCATTGAGGCTCACAGTGAGGCAATATTTTATTATAACTATTAATGATCTATGCATGCATGCAGTAGGAAAGATTGATTGGGGATGTATTGTTCAGGTATGCTTATAACATTTTCAATGTCTTTACCAAGTATTTCGAAGGTGCATACTTTGAAAATATTTCATCCCAGAATTCAGTGGAAGAACTTTCACAAGGTACTCCTAGCTTGCCGCAGCTCACAGTGAGGTGATGTTTTATTATACCTATTAATGATGACTACATGCAATAGGCATGAACAATTGAGCACGTATTGTTCAAGTACGCTTATAACATTTTTAATGTCTTTCCCTAGTAATTCAAAGGCTCATACTTTGGAAATATTTCATATACTGCATGCAGATAGTCTATGGGATTGAGAAAACATACCTCCTTGTATACTGTGCTCAGTTAGCCGCTTTATTCGATTCGACGATCCAACTTCTTGTGATCCCCTATCAATTGAGGATAAAGAACCTCCTGGTTCCATTCGTTGTCAATTTAGGATTAAAAGACCTTCGAATTAATCCCTGCACTTATCCTTGGGACTCTTCAACCCACAATTTACAGATGTGTGAAATGGCTAGGTCTCACAACATGCAAATTTCTTTCTAATAAAACCTGCATTCAAAGCCATCGATTATGCCATTCCTCACTTCATAATTTCATAATTTAAGACATCTTCTACAAGCTCATTATAGTGTTTTAAAATAAAACAATGGGTTGATTTTTATCATAGGATTTGTGGTTTTTAATTTTATTCAAAACAAAATCATAAACATTAGTGGCAAGAATGATTGCACATAGAGCTTTGACATTGTTTGTTTAATCCAGTGGGTCAAGAATGTGCTCAACCACAACCATAGTGCTAACGAACCTACAAACAAAGAGAGATGAAATCATGAATGGGCAAATATTATCACACCTACCCTTCACAATAGTGCTAACAAAGGTAACAATAAAAAATAAAGTTATTTCATGGCTATGCGTAGCCATTGATAAATTTAGGATCTATTTAAGAATTTTTATATTAGCTGAGAAAGAATGTTGAACCATACCGAGTTGTATTTGCCATGACTATGTTTGCCTCAATGCACTTTACCATAACCCCAACACCTACAGTCTAAGGAAGAGCCAATGTGTCAATACTATAGGTGGAAGACACATGCAAGCATTCAACCCATAGTTTATATTATAGAATTCTTGTTCATAGTTGGTGTCTCAATATGGTTGTAAGGAAGAGCCAATGTGTCAATACTATAGGTGGAAGACACATGCAAACATTCAACCCATAGTTTAGATTATAGAATTGTTGTTCATAGTTGGTGGCTCAATATGGTTGTTAGTATATTGTTCCATTTTAATGTATTGAATTGCAACTAAGGGATCCATCTTGCATCATATTCCTTGACCCATGTATTAAGATATTGAATGTTGTCTAAAGTTTGATTAGATTAGATGGAATATTTCGTATTTGATCACTGATCAACAAAACTAAAATTTAACTAAAATTTAAGCAAATCTTTAAACAATCAATTACACTAACATAGTATAATTACAATAACATAGTATGTTTAGTGAGGATGAAGTGAACCAAGGACAATTTCTATCCAAGGTGAAGAAGGGATTTTCCATCCAACTATAGATCAGAGGTTCTTGATGGAGATAGGGGACTCAACCACCTCAGCAATATTACAAAGGAAACATTCAACAGCCTTATGCCTGCAACCAACAAGACGAACATGCACATGTCCACCAAATCGACGGTTGATAATGTTTGATGGATGTTTGTTAAAAAAGCCACGATGTCACGACAACGGCTAGATTTAGTTTTGGGCCCTTTTAGCTGAACATACTTTAGTCTCACCATAATTGAAATTATGATTGACAACCATTCCAGACTTTTTATTAAACAAATGCTTTTACTTTTAACCTTTTATTAAACGTATACTTTTACTTCGGCTTGAAAAAATTATTAAAAAAAATTCAAATACTTGATGTTATTATACCTGCCACAGCAGGTATATTGTAATCGTTCGATTTTGACCTTCTATTAGTTGCCCTTTGACCAAAAATTTAAAATCTGTTTTCTAAAGTTTAGCTTTGGAGTTTGCCAAAAAATATTTTAAATTTTGATAAAAATATTTGCCCTTGCTATTTTGTCAGCTTCTAATTGGCCAATAAGAGATGATGTCAGCCTTGGAGTTTGGTATCTGGTTTTCACTTGACACATGGCTACTATGACATCAGCATTTATTATATTTTATTATTATGTTAATTATAATTCAAATCATCATAGTACCGGGTTTGGGGTTGAGGTTGGACTTTACTGCTTTTCCGCCATTCCTCTGGGGTTTCGAACCTTCGATCAAGCCTGAAAGATCACTTTCTAATTCTTTGGAAGTGCATCCAGAGGTTGCCGCCTTGTATTTACGCTCCACTATTGAGCCACTTCTGAACCGGAAAAAACAGTTTCTCTTCATTTCCCCGCCGACGGTTCTACAACTCCTTGAAAATGACCAGACAGATTTCGTGGAAGAAGGCAGTGATTGATCAACTACCTTTAACGATGTGGATCTTCTGTTGTTGTCTGCACAAACATTTTCCTTGTTCCTGATCAGCTTAAACATCATTTCCTTCCACTTATTAGGAGGCTTATGATCACGTAAGGATTTAGAAGCAACATTTCCCCAACAGCTGCTTCTTATCTTTGAAGGAGAGGAGTAGAATTGAACCGGAGACAGACACCTTAAGTTTTCAAGACTGACATGACGAGCGATGGATACAGGTTGGGCTTCAATAGGACCTTGAATTAGAGGCAGCATTTTTCCATCCACAAACAATTCATCGGCAATAGCTACATGAGTTAATTCTCCTGTCATTGAATTCCGGCCATTAACAAAAAATTCAAAGTCTGTGTCGTAATTAATATCTGAGTACACATCTTCTCTTTTGCATTTGAACTCCTGTGGAATCCTGTCAGTCTGCGAGAGATTGAGAGAGAATGAAATCCTAGGGCTCTGTAAGTCGTCTGCATTCCTTTCCGTCTCTATCTGAGAGAAATCGAAAGTAAATGAAATTTG
>LPNX010140845.1:11878-24842 GCA_001517045.1 Pseudotsuga menziesii | reverse complement strand
CTTAAATAAAGGAGACCCAAGACTAGATGAGAATAATGAATGCAAAAACCAACTTGATAGCTCAATCCACTACATGATTTCAGTTTTCTAAAAATACGGCTGAAGCAGAGGATATCCCATCCGCCTTAGCTCAATAGGTTCCTTTATCTCCATTTCTGATAAAGAGGGTTATACTTAAATTTCTTGTTTATCTAGTTAAATATGATAGATCCTACCTTAAATAAAGGAGACCCAAGACTAGATGAGAATAATGAATGCAAAAACCAACTTGATAGCTCAATCCACTACATGATTTCAGTTTTCTAAAAATACGGCTGAAGCAGAGGATATCCCATCCGCCTTAGCTCAATAGGTTCCTTTATCTCCATTTCTGATAAAGAGGGTTATACTTAAATTTCTTGTTTATCTAGTTAAATATGATAGATCCTACCTTAAATAAAGGAGACCCAAGACTAGATGAGAATAATGAATGCAAAAACCAACTTGATAGCTCAATCCACTACATGATTTCAGTTTTCTAAAAATACGGCTGAAGCAGAGGATATCCCATCCGCCTTAGCTCAATAGGTTCCTTTATCTCCATTTCTGATAAAGAGGGTTATACTTAAATTTCTTGTTTATCTAGTTAAATATGATAGATCATGTTATAAGCCACCATTATACAACTTTTATTTTAGTAATAAGAATAAAATGAGGAATACTCATATCAAAACTTCTTTTACTATCTATTTTGGATACAAAACCATCATAAATGAAAAATTCTTGTACTCTACCTATTCCGGTTTCCTTAGTAGCCAACCAACAACTAATTATATGTATTCTCTTCTTTTTAATCGAATAAATTAGTTAAAAAAACACTTACTTAGTTGTTAATTTCTATATATATATAAATATATATATAATTCATTTTTACTTAAATATGAGATAGACATTATAATTTACTTACTAAATAACATTGATTAACTTTTGTTTAAATATATTTGCTAACATTTAATTTATATTTATATTAATATTATTTATTTAAATTCATCTCAACTTTAAATATATCAAATAAAAATGGATTTCATTTTTCTAAATGTAAACCTTTATTCATGTGGATTTCATTCTTCCCTTGATCTGAATCTGGTAACACATGATATTTCTACTTCTTTGCAACTTTAAATATATCAAATAAAAAGATTTTTCTAAATGTAAACTTTTATTCATGTGGATCATCCTTCCCTTATCTGAATCTCGTAACACATGATATTTCTTCTTCTTTGCAATGCTTACTAAATCTTTAGTATATTTTTTTAAATACGTATATATAAATTTAATTAAAAAGAAAACATATAAAGTACAAAACCTAAGCTTTCATGCCCACCCTCTCCTAAAGAAATAGGATGGCGTAAGAAAATTCTCATAAGACAATTTGTTTTTTAAGCTTTCATGCCCAATGTCTTAATGAAACAAGACGACAAAAGAAAATTTTCATAAGACAATTTGTTTTCAAGTAGGAAATAGAGTAAGGATCCTACCTTATAGGGAAATAAGGAGAGCCTTGAGAACAATGTTTGAGATCAACAATAATGGTAAATGTAGAGACTCATCAATTAGATTGTTAATGACTTTAACAAACAACCAAAGAATTATGGAGGAACCTCGGATTACTTAGTATTTTTTTTCATCATTGATTGTGATATTTTAATAGACACATTTGCCACATTTTTCAGGAGGCCCATTTTAGCAAAGAAATTGGTGAGGTCCTGACGCATAATAGTTACAACTAGCTTACGCTGATCCTAGACACTTTTATTTTCCTAGAGAACCCATCCAAGAAGGATTTTGATAATTTAGTACGACTTAATGCTTCCACTTCCCTCAACTTCCTTCCCCTTCCTATGGTCGATTTGGATTTCCATGAGCAAGGTCTCCTCGGCTTGTGCTATGGCATTGTGAATTACCCAAGGAATTACATCTTGATGCTTGTGTTCAAGAAAATATTGGTGAGCCTTCAATCATCTTATGTTGCATGCACACTGATGTTCCATAGTGTTCCTGATCAAGACTGCACTTCCTCTTCCCAAAATCAACACTTGAAGCAAATTCATAGATAACCCACAAACCTTTCTCTGCAGAGCCGACCCACGCCGAGTTATAACCCTATGAGACCAAGTTTTCGAGTGAGCTTTAGGCATAAGAGAGGTCGTTCCAGGAGGAACACCTTTCCTTTGTCTCTGCTTACAGCTTGGACTAAAAACCAGCCAAACCTCTGAATGAAGGAGTATTCCATTGGTCCGAGCAAACTTGTGTTGAGTCTCATGCACCTTAATTGCCTCTGGTCCCCGAATCCAAACCATGGTTGTCTGCTTTCTTTCGGCCTTCGACATTCAATTCCCACATGCTTCATCTTGTCTCATTGATTTTGATTACATTTAGTGTCCCCCAACATGTACCCTACAGTCCATCATGTTACCACTTTCCCTCTCCAATTGTCTTTCACATGAGGCACTTCTCACCCATCAAGAGTCTTAAATTATTATTACTTTTATATATGTAATACTTTTTAATATTAATAATAACATATCAACTTTATATTTTTATTTTTATTATCACAAAATAATATTTTAATAAATTTATTTTTCGAATACACATGATACATTCTTAAAAAAAAAATATTTTAAAAGAAACATAATATGATGTGAAATCTCGTTCTATTATTATACCCGCCGAAGGCATCGTCTATTGCATGCGATTCATCGTTGACTTGAATATTAGTTCTACAGACCTCCTATTACTTTGTCTTCCTTTTTTTCATTTTATCCAAACTTTTCAGATGTTTTTAGATCCATGATTTAATATAGTGCCACTATCCTAAGTTTGCACATAGTTTAACTCGGACGCTATTGGCTGAAATTTTAGGGGCCTTATTGCCGAGCCGACAACATAATACTTGGTATCCACGCCCAACATTTAATGTGCATTGATTGACTGACTCATTGAATGCACTGCACTGCTTGAATCATTGAATGAGCTACACAATATTCCTGAAACTTCCTGCATGATCATGCATTGCACCACCTTCAGCCTTCCTGAAACTTCTTGCATGATCATGCACTGCAATGCCTTTAGCCTTCCTAAAACTTCCTGCATGATCATGCACTGCGCCAACTTCCTGAAGCTTCCTACACTAGGCATCTCACCGTTTCACCTTTCCTCTCTAATTCGTAGTCTACTTACCACCATCTCACCTTTCCTCTCCAATCCGTAGTCTACTTGCAATTGATTATTTCTTTGTCTTTCCTCTATAATTTGTAGTCCACCTGCAACTAGATTTAATTCATTCCATGCTAGAACTCAATGGAAGAAATTTATCTCATCCTCCAAGCTATTCCAAGCTCATTAAGGCTCACAGTGAGGCAATATTTTATTATAACTAATAATGATCCATGCATGCATGAAATAGGAAAGATCGATTGGGGATGTATTGTTCAAGTATGCTTATAACATTTTCAATTTCTTTACCAAGTATTTCGAAGGCGCATACTCTGAAAATATATCACCCCAGAATTCAGTGGAATAACTTTAGCAAGGTACTCCTAGCTTGCCGCAGCTCACAGTGAGGCGGTGTTTTATTATAACTATTAATGATGACTACATGCAATAGGCATGATCAATTGAGCACGTATTGTTCAGGTACGCTTATAACATTTTTAATGTATTTCTGTAGTAATTCGAAGGATCATCCTCTGGAAATATTTCATATACTGCATGTAGATAGTCTATGGGATTGAGAAAACATACCTCCTTGTATACTATGCTATTAGCCGCTTTATTCAATTCGATGAGCCAACTTCTTGTGATCCCTTATCAATTGAGGATAAAGAACCTCTTGGTTCCATCCATTGTCAATTTAGGATTAAAAAACCTTCGAGTTAATCCCTACACTTATCCTTGGGACTCTTCAACCCACAAGTTACAAATGTGTGAAATGGCCAGGTTTCACAACATGCAAATTTCTTTCTAATAAAACCTGCATTCAAAGCCATCGATTATGCCATTCCTCACTTCATAATTTCATAATTTAAGACATCTTCCACAAGCTCATTATAGTGTTTTAAAATAAAACAATGGGTTGATTTTTACCATAGGGTTTGTGGTTTTTAATTTTATTCAAAACAAAATCATAAACATTAGTGGCAAGAATGATTGCACGTAGAGCTTTGACATTGTTTGTTTAATCTAGTGGGTCAAGAATGTGCTCAACCACAACAATAGTGCTAACGAACCTACAAACAAAGAGAGATGAAATCATGAATGGGAAAATATTATCACACCTACCCTTCACAACACTGCTAACAAAAGTAACAATAAAAAATAAAGTTATTTCATGGCTATGCGTAGCCATTGATAAGCTTAGGATCTATTTAAGAATTTTGGTATTAGTTGAGAAAGAACGTTGAACCATATCAAGTTGTATTTTCCATGACTATGTTTCCCTCAATGCAATTTACTATAACCTCAACACCTGCAATCTAAGGAAGAGCCAATGTGTCAATACTATAGGTGGAAGAAACATGCAAGCATTCAACCCATAGTTTTAGATTATAGAATTGTTGTTCATAGTTGGTGGCTCAATATGGTTGTAAGGAAGAGCCAATGTGTCAATACTATAGGTGGAAGACACATGCAAGCATTCATCCCATAGTTTAGATTATAGAATTGTTGTTCATGGTTGGTGGCTCAAAATGGTTGTTAGTTTATTGTTCCATTTTAATGTATTGAATTGCAACTAAGGGATCCATTCTGCATCATATTCTTTGACCCATGTATTAAGATATTGAATGTTGTATAAAGTTTGATTAGATTGGGTGGAATATTTCGTATGTGATAACTGATCAACAAAATTAAAATTTAGGCAAATCTTTAAACAATCAATTACACTAACATAGTATAATTACAATAACATTGTATGTTTAGTGGGGATAAAGTGAACCGATGACAATTTCTGTCCAAGATGAAAAAGGGATTTTCCATCCAACTATGGATCAGAGGTTCTTGGTTCTTGATGCAGATAGGGGGACTCAACCACCTCTACAATATTACAAAGGAAACATTCAACAGCCTTATGCCTACAACCAACAAGACGAACATGCACATGTCCACCAAATCGAAGGTTGCCAAGCACTAAGGCTTGCAAAAATAGCCGTGTATAGTATACATTTGCTTTGCCAAATGATAATGTTTGTTAAAAAGGCCACGATGTCACGACACCGGCTAGATTTAATTTTGAGCCCATTTAGCTGAACATACTTCAGTCTCACCATAGTTGAAATTATGATTGACGACCATTCCAGACTTTTTATTAAACAAAATGCTTTTACTTTTAACCTTTTATTAAACGTATGCTTTTATGCTTTTACTTTGGCTTGGAAAAATTATTTAAAAAAAAAGGTTAAATCAAATACTTGATGTTCTATTTAAGAAACAACAACTATTATATTATTGTTGCAATATAAAGGCCATAATACCCTTTCTGCTCTTCATCACTAACCACATCTCATGACATTAGAGTGTTTTTTTCTTTTAAATAATTATATTTTAATCGAGTACGAAAGTTGATGGTAGAGTTTGGTGGCAAAAATTTGTTTGGCTCAATTGCGTTTCAACAATTTTTATCTAACAAAGCAAGCAAATTGGTTCATGTTCGCATTTTAACAATTATTATCGAACATACCAAATTTGTTTTTGCTCAATGTCTACATTTCAACAATTATTTTGGGCATTTCAGCGTTTCTGCATTTCAACAATTATTCGGCAGGTATATGCTTTTTTTTTCTCCATAGAAAAAATTGTAAATATCATTTACATTCATCAAATGGATCTTAAAAGTCCATTCTTACAAAGCATATAGAAATTCTAAGAACCAAATCTATACAATAGATCATAGAAGACCATACATCAAATCACGCCAACAATGATTTACTAAAGCAAAAACACATAAAACACAAATATGATCAAAATAAATGATGATATATCATCATCATCCTCATATATGTTCATATAGTAGAAGTAGCTCGAAAAACAAAATAGTCTGAAATAATTCAGACCCATACAGAAAATCAACTGCTCATCATCACCATAACCAATAAAGTCCCATATTCATATGATCATCAAAAAAATGCCGCAGCAATTAACAGCTCCTATCAAAAAACACTGATCACCATCACCAGCCCTATATAGTCCAAAAAACTTTCAAAAGATCATCAATAAAACATCTAAAGAGATAGACATAGTAAAAACCATTTAGAAAATCTGATAAGTTTCATAAATTGTATCCTCTCGAAATTCTTTAATATGCCAAAAACCCTTCGGGACCATCGCTCCAGCCTTTGCTAATGTGTCAGCAAAACTGTTCCTTTCATGGTATATATGTTGTAACTGCACCAACTCAAAACTGTCAAAAAGTTTGTGAACTTCCTGAAGAATTAAGGATAACTCTAAATTATTCATTCTGAATTTACCATTGGCCCAGCTTGGTTGGTGAGCTGGAATTATTGCTCTCTGGTTGGGTCTTTATTTCCTTGGATGCTAAAGGGAAGTCTGGAGGATTTTTATTAGGTTGGAGAATTAGACATTTTCAATTGATAAGTGCTTGGGCGGTGGATTTTGGTTTATTTGCATCCTTGTATTCTACTGAAATGAAGGAGGTTTTCTGTTTTATGAATATTTATGGGCCCTATCTGGATAGGGTTAGGTTTTGGAACAATCTTCTCTCTTTGGAATGTCTTAAAACTTCTAGATTGATATTTGTGGGAGATTTGAATTTCTCTTTGGGCTGCTCGGAAATTTGGGGTGAAAAGGCTCATGTGGATAGTTTATCAGATTTCTTCTTTGAGAATTTGGATGCTTTTGGTCTTGTGAATGTTGTTCCACATGTATTAGCTCCTACATGGTCTAATAGAAGAGTTGGAAATGAAAATATCTGTAAACAATTTGACAGACTATTAGTTTCAGCTGATTTTCTGGATTTAGATTTGCATCTTCGACAATGGGTGGGTTGTGGGGGGGATTCTGATCATCGGCCAGTTTTCCTTCAGGTAATATCCAGTAATCCTAAACCTTGGTCTCCTTTCAAATTTAATGCCCATTGGTTATTAAATGAGGATTTTGTTGTCTTACTTAAGGCTTCCTGGATTGTGTATGTGGATAACCCTTTGGTTTCTGTTGCGTCTCCTTTGTGGCTAATCTTAAAATTATCAAGGATGTTTCTATTTCTTGGTCTGTCAAGAAAAAAGTTAAGGAGACCAAGGAATTATTGGAAATTGAAGGTTTGATTGCTGATTCTTTTAACAAACCTGGGTTTGGTTTCTCCACTAAGGCTGATAGGATTTCTCTAATTGATTTGGAGTCCCGTAGAAGAATTATCCTTTTAGTTCTTGAGCAGGAAGCAAGACAGAAAAGTAGGGCTACCTGGCTTTTATGTGGGGATGACAATACCTCTTTCTTTCACAAGTTTGCTAATCATAGAAAGAATATAAACTCTATCTGGAAAATTGAGGGAGATGATGGACTTTCGGTGGAAGGATTTGATTCAATTGCTAAGGCTGGTGTACAACATTTTGAGCATTTGTTTCAAGAAGACAAGATACTTCATCTTACAAAGATTATGAATATTGCTGAGTCTTTTCCTACCTCTATTTTTTATTTAGAGAATGAAGAACTTATGCTTCCTATTTCTTTGATGGAGATTCAATCTGTTTTAGCCGTAAGTAAAACTGATAAGAGTCTGGGTCCGGATGGGATCCTGGTGGAGGTTTATAGAGTTTTTTTTTGATGTTTTGGGTCCAGATCTGTTAAAAGATGTTGATGATTTCTGGAAGTATGGTAAAGTACCTGCTACTTTCAATTCAACTTTTATTGCTTTAATTCCTAAGATTGATTTGCCTAAATCTTTTGAAGATTTTAGACCAATCTCTTTATGTAGTTTCTATTACAAAATCATTGGAAAGATTATATCAATTCATATTAGGAAGGTACTTGGCACGTACATTTCTGGTGAACAATTTGGGTTTTTACTTGGCAGACAGATTCATGATGCAGTTGGGGTAATTCAGGAAGGATTACATACCATTTATTGTAAAAAATTGAAGTCTGTGGTCTTAAAAATTGACCTGTCTAAAGCTTATGACAAAGTCAGTTGGACTTATCTGAGGATAATACTTTCTAAAATGGGTTTCTCTATTCCTTTTATTTCTTGGATTATGAGCAGTCTTTCATCTGTCTCATTTGTTGTATTGATTAATGGAGCGGCTTCATCTTTTTTCAAATCAAGCAGAGGATTGAGGCAAGGCTGTCCTCTGGCTCCGCTCCTTTTTCTTATAGTTGTTGAAGGATTGGGTAGGGCCTTATTGTCTACAAAAGCATCTGGTGATTTTCATGGAATATCTTTTGGGAATGATATTACTTTAACTCATGTTTTATTTGTTGATGATATTGTCATGGTTTTTGATGGTTCTGAGCAATCTCTATCAATCCTTTCTGAGATTATGCAAACTTTTTGTAAAGCTTTTGGGATGCTGATAAATGTAGATAAATCAACATTATTATACTCCAGATTGGATGATGTTGAGTTGATTACTGTTCAGAATATTTTTACTTTTAGAGTTGCTAAACTTGAAGTTGGTTTGAAATACCTTGGGTTTTATCTCAAACCTTGCAGATATTACAGCAAAGATTGGGATTGGCTGGTGGTTAAGGTGGAAAAGAGAATCAAGAATTGGAGTTTTCGATGGCTATCTAAGGGAGGTAAGATTATTTTGGTTAAATCTGTATTAGAAGCTATTCCAGTTTACTGGATGCATTTCTGGATTCCTTTGGGCATTGTTGAAAAGATCAGAAGATTATGTTTTAAATTCTTATGGGCAGGGAATTCAGACTCTTCTAGATTGCCCTGGATATCTTGGAAAGCTTTAGCACG
Organism: Pseudotsuga menziesii; assembly: GCA_001517045.1. Lineage (NCBI taxonomy): Eukaryota > Viridiplantae > Streptophyta > Pinopsida > Pinales > Pinaceae > Pseudotsuga > Pseudotsuga menziesii. The sequence goes on along the minus strand of LPNX010140845.1, from coordinate 15,883 downwards.
TCCAAAATTTCTGGGAGGCTGGGGGCTGAAAATTCTAGTTCTGTTTGCTAAAGCTCTTGCTGCCAAGAATGTTTGGAATTTGCTTCATGGAACGGGTCTTTGGGTGCAGATTGCTATTCAAAAGTATATTTATCCTTTATCCCTGTTGGATTGGATTTGTGTGACAATTAAAAAGAAAATATGCATGTCCATCTGCTGGAAAGCAGTGCTTTGGTCTTTTGACCTTATTGGTAACTTTCTTATTTGGAAGGCTGGGAATGGAGCCAATGTTAGAATCAGAGTGGATCCTTGGGTTGGTTGTAAGTGGAGACACATTCTACCACTTAACCTGGTGGATAAACTTCACTCTGCTAGATTATATTTTCTAAATGATATTGGTTGTCATGATATGTCTTTGTTGCATAATCAAGGTTGGTTTTCAGCTGCTTTGATTGGTCTTGTTGATCAACAAGATATCACTTGCTGGAATGAATATTTGGATTTATTAAAAACCAGTCATGTTAGATTGTCATGTGATGAGGATCTTTTGATTTGGAATCAGTCTAAATCAAGGAAATGCACTCCTAAATCTGGTTATCTTCAATTCATGTTGGATAGACAGGTGGAGGAACTTTCTTGGTGGTGGAAGGTTCTTTGGAAGTTCAAATGTCCACTTAAATAAAAAAAAATCTACTGGTTTTTATTAAAGGATAAAGCTTTAACCTGGGATGTTATTTGCTGTAAAGGTAAGGAAGGGCCTGGCAGATGATATTTATGCAAAACTGATTCTGAGTCTAATGTTCATTTAGGAGTGGAGTGCTCTTTTACCAGACAAGTTTGGATTGAATTAGAGGCCAAGTTTGGGTTATACAATTTATGGATTGGCACCTTAGTCAGTCTTTGTCTGAAGAATTGGTGTATGAAGGGAGAAGTGAAACACATCAGGTCTTTGCCAATTATTGTGTTATGGTTTCTTTGGAAAGCGCGAAATCAAAGTTGTTTTGAGGATTATGTCTTATCTCCTTTCCAAGTTTCATCTTTCTGTTTGGGTTGTTTGAGTTCTTTTCCCCAAGACAAGATTATCAGAGTTAGACATGTTGTGGATGAAGTAATTGATAAATCATATCCTTGGGGATATTTTGATGGTTCGGCATCAAGGGATCCAAAAATTTGTGGTGCTAAGGGATTGCTAAGGGCCTTGGAACTAATAATTTTACTGAACTTATTGGGTTAAAGCTTCTTCTTACTCTGTCTTTGGAACATAACTATAAGCATTTGCAGACATTTGGAGACTCGCAGCTTGTAATCATTTGGGCTACTGGTAAGTATCGCATTCAAAACATTTAGCTTGCACAGATTTTGCTTGAAGTTCACAGATTCGCAGATTTGTTTGAAATTGTGCATTTTATGCATATTTATTGAGAAAGAAATACTTGTGCAGATTTACTGGCAAAATATGGATCTAAAGTTTTAAATGGATCTTGGCAAATATCAGAGCATCGGGCAGCTGAATGTTCCAACTATGTCATGTTTTATTAAAACTCTTTGTACAGGTTGTTGTGCGAAAGTTGGAGTTTCTTGTTGAAGTTTAAGGATGATCGTTTGATCCTTGATTGATTTTTGAAGATTAATGAACAATTTTAGATAACTAGGTTTTGAATAATTTTGATGTTTTAAGGGTTGGACAATGCCCAGTTTTGTAAATGCCTTGATGCATGGGACATGTTGTGAATAGACTGCTGTTAATGCCTCTTTTTAAGTTTTGGTTAGATTATACTTGATTTATAATCAGTATAGGATATATTTTGGCTGCTGGTCAGAAAATATTGACAATGGACAATACTAGTTATTGTTCTATCTGTAGATTGTATATTGTATTTCAATATATATATATGGTTTTTTTCTGTGGAAAAAAAATACCACCTATCCATATGTCACATATAATCTAGATTTTGTTCAGGAATAAGGTCACATTCAAAAATATTTGTCAATCATATTGTTTATGAGTATTATTAGATACAAGGTTGTTTATGTTAAGTTTTTACTCTTAATTGAGCTAACCATAATCTTGAGATAAGTAAAAGATGAAGTTAAAAGAGTTTGTTATTTAAACCTTTTTGCTACAAGATTAGTTTACTCTTAATTGAACTAGCACAGAACTTTGAGATACATTAAAGATTTTGCATGGACTAAAAAGAGTTGGTCATTGGAACCTTTTTACTTGAGTTACAAAGAACTTTAAAGAGTAAGTTAATCTCTTAGCAAAATGATTTTCTTTTCAATTAAAATTCTAACTATAATCAAACAAAAATTCCAAGCATGATGAAAGTTTCACCATGATCTAAGTTATGGTGGAATAATGGGCATAAAAAGTTGCTAACTCTAAATTAACATGGATCTTCTAAAAATTAATTAAGATCCCAAATCAATCAAAACTCTAATTTATGGTGTCAAATTCCTACATTGAAAAATAATTAAAATAATAACTCCATACTTTTACAAACTTAATTATAAACTAAGAAAATACTTAGTTGAAAAATTTGAATGACCAATCATGGTCTTAGTGAATGGTAACATCATTATCGATTGAAAGCCGCCTCATGCCGCAGCCTCGCACTCCCATTGCGCAGGTTCAACCAACGAGACGGCCGAGTTTCATTGCGGCTAGGGCCTAAACCCTAGCTGCCTTCGTTCTGGAGTTTGCAGGGACGGGACCGCTGTAGCAGCCGATTTGGATGCGTTTTGGAGCAGGTTTTGGCTCGTGTCTTCTGGTGGTCGCCGGCTACGATGGCCCCAGATCCGTTTCATGAGATGGGAGATGTTCAATGGGAAGCTTTCAATGCATTAGTCTATTTGGCAGGTCCTAAAGCCAAGCCTTCTCTCTCGACTAAGTTTGTTAAGAAGATGGAGGAGATCCCTTCTCTGGAGCTATCTCCAGAGGAGCCTTGTAATCTTGCCCTCCTTCTGGCAGAAAACGCCCTCATTGGAAAGTTTACGGGGTTATGGCCTAGCCCCAAATCGGTGGAGGCATGGATGGAAGATCGTTGGAAGCCGCTGATGCATGGAATCGTTTCTCTGCATGCAATAGGCAGGGGTTTTTTTGCCTTCAGCTTCTCGCAGAAAGAGGACCGTGATCTAGTTTTCAGATCTGGACCCTATTTCATGGGATCGAGGGGGCTGTTCTTAGCCCCCTGGACTCTTGATTTCAATCCTGGAGCTGAGATCACCGCAGCCCCTGTTTGGGTTAGGCTGCCTCATCTTCCTTTACATCTCTGGGGGAGAGGATCTCTGGAAGACATTGGAAATAAGCTTGGGCGGTTCTTGGACAGTACGGAGCCGAAAGGGGGCCAGTTTACCTGCGCTCGTATTTGTGTTGAGGTTAACCTCGAGAAAGGTCTTCCGGAAGCCATTCAGCTCTCCCTGGGAGAATGGTGCCATATCCAAGAGCTGGATTACGAGCAAATACCTTTTAAGTGCCTCCAGTGCCATGCTTACGGTCATTTCGCAAAAAGCTGCCCCAAAGCCTCTGTGGATGCGGGACCAGCCAAAGAAGGTGATTTTCAGCCAGTAACTAACAAGCGAAGGCAGCCAAGGCGAAAGGAGCCAGCCCAGGCCCCAAAGGCCACTCACTCAGTAGAGGCAACTCTAGAAAATAAAAATAGCTTTGATGCGCTGAAGGAAGATGAAGTCCTAGAACCAGAAGCAACAACAACTAAGGAAGATCCTCCGGCAGAAGAAAGCCTTCAGGATCCCGCCCCCCCAGAATCAGTAGTAGCGAGGGAGATTCGGGCTTCAGATCCTGAAGGCCCAGCAAATATGGCTGTTTCAATCCCCTCTAGCGACTCTGTGGAAACTTCTGAACCTGAAGACATTTCAGTCCCGTCTCCACCCCTTACTCGAGGGCGAAAGTCCAATAAGGCGCGTAAAGAAAAGGAGGCGGCCTCCAGCATTTCTTTAGGTTCTCAGAAAAAGCTGGATCCTTTCTTTAAGGGGAAAATTTCATCCCACTCGGTTTAATGCTTTGTT
>LPNX010140844.1:0-25510 GCA_001517045.1 Pseudotsuga menziesii | reverse complement strand
TTTTAGTGGGATTTTCAGGGAAATATGGTAGGTAAATGGACGAATGAGCCATGAAATGGGGTAGATGAGGTAGTTAACCATTTTTGGGTGTTAACACCAATTACCTTCACATTTGTTCTGTCCAACTGAATGACCCTCCAGGTAGATGGTTTAGGTTGTCCATTTATCTTTTTGCAGACCGACAACAGCATAACATTTACTGATGCCCCCGAGTCTACTAGGAAGTTGTGCACGTTGTGGTTGAAAATTTCAAAAGTAAGGAGAAAAGGTGGAGTCTTGCATTTAGGTTTACCTCCCACACTTGCTTCACCAATTTCTTCTTCTTGGGGCTGATTGTCAGTGGGAAGCTTCTCCTCTGATATTTCAAGTGCTTTCAATAACTTTTCTTTCTGCTACGACACATTGCACATCTCAAATAACGAGATATTTGCCCTTACCTTTTTGATATCTTCCACATTGTCATAATCCATCTCATGTTCTGTGAGATTCATTTTAACCTTATTTATTTTCTCTTCAATGGGCTTAGTAGGCATGTTGATCTGTCTCGGATTTTGACTGGTGGTGGTGAATTTCAGAATTTTATTAGCTGAGGTGTTTTTTTGAAATTTCTTTATATTCTTTTAAAGTCTCTTAATCTTTGGGAGCATAACACTGTTTTCCTTAATCAACCCTTGGCTTCTCGTCATTACATTTGTTTCCAAGATATCTTCATGTCTCAGATCCTTTTCTTCTTTGGTATCAAATAACAATACACGGTCCCATAAAACCATGGCCTCATCCTCTTGTTTTTTTGTTGACTTATTGTTGTCTTTTTCCTCTTCATCATTATCCTCAGTCAATTTGGAATCCAACACCTGATTCATCACCAATGTCATTGAATTTATCCATTGAGGACAATTCTCCTCTGAATGGGGTTGTTGGTGGAAAGTACAAAAATTATCCATCCCAACCTCTGTTAAGTTCATCGATGCAGGACTGTCCAGAGGGGGTTGGGATTGATTGTTATCCTCCTTTTTCTTGTAATAAGGCTTATGAAACTTATGGGATTCCTTTTCCTTTTCCAAGTCTATTATTCTGTTAGAGAGATTCTGCATCATCTTTGCCATTCCTTCGAAATCGTGTGATTGCTCCTCTTTAGGTTTAGTAAATAACAAAGCTTTCCTCCCAACAATTTTTTTTCCTGATTGCTCAGGATAATCTTCGATGCTTTCCTTTTCAGAATCTACTCTCTCTGCTTCTTCATAAGTCTCTGCTAGCGTGGGTTTGGCTTTCATTTTGGTAAACATGGCCAAATCGGGCCCTAGAGCTGAAGTATAATACTCAATCAGAACTTTATCCGAGGGTTTGTCAGTTTCAGAAAAAATTCTTAAGATAAGTTGCAAATCTTTGGGTAAAACTATGCACCTTCTCTTTCCTTTCTTTCTTTAAAGCACACAGTCCTTTCATAAGAGCCGCATGAGTTTTTTGGGTTGCATATTTACTTCTAAAAATCCTTTCAAAAGTGTCCCAATCTAGGATAGAGTTTGCAGGCAAACCAAAATACCATGATGCCGCTGCTCCTTTAAGGGTATGCGAAAAAAGTCTACAAACTACATCCTCATGTTCCCCAGCCCTTAATCCTTCTATTGTCAAATAGAAACTTTGCAAATGATCATCTACTAAAACATTCTCATTTGGATCAAACTTGGGCATCATCTTCTCAAAAGCTTGAGGTAAGTCATGCAACGGAGGTGTTAAGTTCAGGGGTGATCTGGATTTCCAAGCAGGTGGTGGATTTGGTGGGTTAAGTGGTTGATTTGCATTTACGCATGCCATGAGTCTAGATGGAGAGTGAGGAGGTGAGGGAACAGGAGTATGCACAGGAGAACAGTAAGGTGTGTTTGGGCCTACTTGATTCAGAGGCTGAACCACTTCTTATAATGCTACTTCTACTAACTCTTCCAAATCTCCAACCAACACTGAATCTTCCAAGATGGGACGATATTTCTTCTTGTATTCTCTTCGGGGTAAATTAGGGATAGTGGGTAATCCTCCAATACTCTTTACATAGGCCCATGTGTGTCTTCTCAGATCATTAACTACTTGGTTGTCCACATAAAACAAATGTTCTCTATTCTCTTTAGTATTTGGATAAGGAAATAAACTGCTTTCAAAACTATCACTGGTGGAGTAACTTTGAGGAACTGGATTTCCTCGGCCAGCCATGCACTGGTGACCCTCCTTCTAGTGCTAGAAACTATTGAGGCCTGGAAATTCACAGGCAACAACAACAAGGGATTCTCCCCCAGTCAACGTTCCCAACTAGCCCGTGACTGTTTGGTATGGGGAATCCATTCGGTTTGCGGTCCGGCTACCGTAGGTCAAGTAACAAAAACAAAGGGTTTTATCGGTTGCGGCCCGGTTCACCGTGTATATTTTTGTATTTTTTGAATTTAAGTATGATATGCAAGTGCCTATCTAAGATGCAGATTGATAACGAATACGAGGAGTGGTCACAATGTGATGCGCAGGTTCTTACCTCTCGTCTTAAACTCTCTCGCATCTAAATCACACACGATTGAAAAACAATATTAACTAAGCTGTCCCTAGGGAGCAAGATTATCAATTAATGAGTAATGTATTACTGCTCATATGTTAAGATAAATCACAGATAGTTGTTCTTAGAACCAAAACACATAAACATGAATAAATATATTCACAACAAGATAGCTCGTCGTCTGTTAAAACATTCATTACTCATAGTGGAAATTATCACAGAATAAACCAGAGAACATTCATAAAAAGAACATAGGTTCAGAAAGTTAGAACCATCTCACAGTTAATGTAACACAGCTGAAAACGACATAGTCCCCCTTCAACATTGTTCATTTCATCACATTTGAACATTCCACATAGCACTTTCTCCAACAGGCAAAATTGTAATTTTATTATTGCAAAACGAAATAGTTCCTCTTACAACAAGTAGTTCACAAGTCTCACTGGGAAAAAGCCCTTCTTCCCTATATCTTTTGTATATTTATACGAGAACCAGCTCACCCCCTTTGAGTTGCCCCCAAACCGTTTTAATCTCATAGTTTTGTCATTTAGCAATATGCTCATGATTCAACGTTACGTTTCAAATTAAGACCCTTATAAAAACGGGAATAGCTAGGTAACTGCTGAACTGCCCAATCCTGGGCCCTGCTCTTTAATGATTATGCTCTACCACTCCTCGTTCCCTCTTCAGAACCTTATTATTTCTTTTTCATCGAGCAACCACTATGTTGTCTTATGCTTTAACATGCTTTGTCCTCCAGCTGCATCTTCTTTGCCGCAAAAAACCTTCAAATGGATTTGGGAAAATCTCCTATGTATGTCTGCGATCAAACAAAAACTCGTCATTTATCCCTACTATCTTTAATAAACATAAACCATAATACCAATAAAAAGAGTACCGAAGGAAAAGAAAATGGAGCCGGGTTTTCATGTGAAAAAATCAACCTGATAAAACAAGGCACACCGGTCACTTACGAAATCAGTTACGAGCTCATAACAATCGGCAGGAAAACGATTAAGAAACAGGCACATAAAAACCTCCATCGACGAATCAGAACACTCGGACATCAGTCAGTTAGTGAGCTATGCAGCCGCAACGGCGGGTGACCTACAATCTAGGGGTTCTGGAACACAACCAAAAATTGGCGCAATAAAACGTCGGGGTCGAATCTCCGAAGCATTAGATAGTTAGTGCGCTACATAGCCGCAACGACGGAAGCTATACGGTCAAGAAAATTCTCAGACTAGTCAACATCGGAGAAAAATAGAACAGGACATCGACGAAAGGAAAAGCAGTCCGATGGGCACTTAGTCTACTCTGGGGCCACAATGGCGGAACTCAATCAGCCTTCGACCTCCGATAAGAGTCATAACACCTTCCAAAACATCGCAAAGCGAGATCTTTTTCAACAATAAAATGCGGGATCAGCGAAAGGCTTTAATTATCGGCGCAATGTCTGACTGACCTACGACAAACGGCAACTGAAAATCCCATTTTAAACTTCGGCCAAACCTCGACAACGATAAAACATCATAAATCCTGCTAAGTCCTACAATCCAAAACATTCGCAGACCCAAACAAATTCCCGAAAAGTAAGAAAATATGGCCTCAAACAATCCAAACGTGTAGCAGAGTGGGAACAAACGACCTTCAACAAAATTAACAAGGAGGGTCCAATTTTTTTTGAAATTTGGGAAAAGTTGTAGCTGCACTAACGTGCTAAAACCCCAAATGGGGAAACATCATTGGGAATGTATGATCTTTTTTTTCTTTCATAAATCTCTAATATTACACTTGAGCTCGACCCACATATGATTATCACAACTTTACAAAAATGTTCACAATATTTCCAACATACCCAAGGTTTCCTTCACCTCTATTATATAGTTAAAGGTATGGAAGAATTACATCCCATAATACATGTGGGATAAATGATTTTACAACTCCTTATATAATGAATGGTATTAGGAGAATATTACTCCATGATTCATGTGGGATAACTCGTACAAAAGATATAGATAATCATGACTTTTATAGATAAGAGATCATAACATCTTATGAAATCATACTAGACATATTTACAATAGCAATATTAACATTACACATTCTGACACTGAGAAGTTGGGATCATAAAAATATTCAAAGATTGAATATTTGTAACTGCATCCATGGAATATTCTGGTTGCTTCAGATTTGTAGTGGTGGTAGAAATTGTGATAATTGAACATGATGTGATGTTACCATAATTTGCATTTCCCATATTAGTCATCTTACTATCTGCAAGTGAAGAAGTGGATTGAGTCCTTAACCATGTATTTATCATGGAAATCCCATATATATTATTATTCTTGGATTGGATGTTTTCCAAAATTAGAGGATGCATTCAAGGAATAGATATTTGTTGGAGTTGTGATCATACGAGTTAGTTATATTCAAGTTGCAAATGGTGTAATGTCAGACAAGGATTCAACCTTGATATTGTGTTGATACTCAGAATGTTTCGAGGAATTAGTGGCTAAAGAATGCAATCTAGATGGATGTGTTATTTTGGAAATGCTAATATACATATATGCTATCTCCTTGGCCAACCAATTGATAATATAATTTTTTTGTTGGATAAGTTGAATTTGCCATTGGAAAAATGGTTGTTATTCATAAAACAAATGACTCTACAGATTTATGAGAGAGATGTCTTCAAATTTTTATTTTTTGAGGTGCCATGTGTGACACTAAAAATAAAAAAAATTGGTTACATATAGAGGGAGTGGAAGATTCTATGTAATGGTTATGAAATCCCGAAGAAGAAGGGAACACATCCCTATAATGGATATGAAATATTTAACAAGAAGGGAACATACCCCTGTAATGGCTACAAAAGCTTGCCAAGAAGGGAATATATCACTGTAATGGATATGGAAGTGTGTAGAAGAAGGGAAATAATCCCTTGGGGTGACTATGGAAGTCTATTTTGATACCCATTTATATGTAATGGAACACAACCTAGAGGCTATAAAACAAGAGAGTGATTATACCATAGTTAATAATTCATTATTCTACATAGAATCACTTTCCTTTATCTAGAAAAACATAATAGAGATGTCACATTTGATGGTGTCTCCGTTTGTTTGTTTGTGTGTGTGCACGCGCGTGGAAGGGTCAATACAAGAGAATACTATTGTTCCAACCAAACTTCTACGACCAAATCTTGAAAAAATTATGATATTGCATTTGTGAATCTTTCAAACAAATATTTGATTGTTGAATTAATCTCCCCTTCAACTATGCTCGTCGCTTATAATGATAAATATATTTAAAGGAATTACATAAGAGGATATGGATCTTTAGTCAAGGAGAAATATTTTAGGATAGATTTTTAGAAGAATGTGATAGTTGATATTATTAGATGCTTGCATTGAAACTGTTTCTAAAAGTGTTCACATAAACCTATTGAATTTCCAAGTTTCATTGAATTCTTAAATATATATTAAGGTTTTTCTATCTAAGATTTCACTATAAAATGTAGTGAATAACTTCTAGCTATTGGAAAACAATAATAGTGCTCTAGACAAAAAGTCACCATAATAAAAATTCGATTCATAATTTTCTTAAAATCAAAGTTTTAATAGTAACTCTTAAAACTGAAAACACAATACACAATAAGTATTATATTTTACCAAACACAATCTCCCTAAAATCTTATTTCATGAACCATTCAAAACTTTGCTTATGATATATGCCAAAATAAATTATTTCCAAGAGTACTACCGAGAAAATAATTGCTTTCTTGAAAGAATACATTTCTCTTACCTTTTCTCCATCATAAATTTTGTGGTATTGGTTTTTCAATACCAACTACTTGAAAAAGTACATTTTGTGCAAATGATTAAGAAGTTCAAAGGTGGCAACTCATCCTTGAAGATTACTTAATTGTTTTTTTAAGAAAATAGTTAATATCCAAAGACCAAAATAAAAAATGGTCAAAGTCATGTCGCTGGTTGAAGATTGCATAATAGCATGAGTAGTATATTTCACCGACCTTACGTATGTTGGAACAATACATACATTGAGCGCTTCTTTCTATAAAAACCATAGGGCAATGGTAGTTTTGTTTCTTATACATGTTTAAATAAAGGAAAGGAAACAAACATTGAACAAGGGTTTAAACATATTTTCAATGGATGTTGTTTTGGATTCATGTTCTTGCAGAACTCCTAATTTGTACATACTAATAATTGTCTTTACTACTTAATAATCCCTAAATTAGTGAATTCAATTATAATGGAGCTATCGAATGGAGCATACTGTAATTTGGCCAAAGTGTTTTATATATAGTAATGAAGCATATGATGGGACTAACCCAACCTAATGACAAATGAAGTAATTAAAAATGGATAGGTTTTGTCTATTTGAATGGGTGGCCACATTGATAATGGGGTAGGTTCTGTCTAGGTGGGCTCATTGATAATGAAGTAGGTTCTATCTAAGTGGGATCATTGATAATGGAGTATGTTTTAAGGATCAAAGGATTACTTTCTTAGAAAAAACTTTATGGTTTCCTCTTATACACTATTACTATTGGTAAAAGACATGTCATCCACTAACGAGAAAAAACACTTCATTTTTTTATGAAGTATTACTAGATATGAAATCTCCGTACTACTAATAGTTGGTAGAAAATATCAGAGAATTAGGGAATTGGAGAAGTGATTAAATATGAATTCCAAGAGAGATATAGATGGTTTTGATGGATATTGTTATGACATTGAATCATAAGTGATCATGTATCAACACATATGGAATGAATAATAATAAATTGATTGATAGACTAATCCATAGGATGACATATTTTTAACTAAATGTGTAAATAAATCCCACAAAATGAATAAGACCTAGTTCACATTGATCACCTTAGATGTGCATGAGACCTTAATTTTAATGCCTCCACACCTGCACACTAGTCAACCTGGTCAAGACCATTTTTGGTTGGTTTGAGTGACTAGTTGACCCTTCAATCGACCTACAAGTTAACCTTTTATTGCCTTGAAATTGACATCGACCGTCTCCATAAAAATAAGAGTTTGGAAGATCATGTTGTTTTAACACCCCACTCGCAATAAATACATACTATTAAAGTTCAAGAATAGCCTAAAGTTTCACATACTTATTTTCTGTGAATGATTTCATAAATATATCAACAATATAATAATATATTCTATAATAAATAAGAGATGCAACTTTCTTTTGTACAAACTGTCTTGAATAATGGGCATGAATATTCACATGATTCATTTTAATTTGAGAAACAAGGTTATCGACTACTTGTATTGCACTTTGATTATCACAATACGTTATAGTCGACTTCCAAAAAGGAAATTCAACCTTACCCATAAGGTTGCAAATCCACATTGCCTCTGTGTAAATGTTAAGTGCACCTCTATATTCAACCTTTGTGGTTTATAAATAAATAGTCTTCTACCTCTCATAATACCATACTATATATATAGATCCAAGTTGAAACACATAACATAAAGTTGACTTTCTATCATTTTCATCACTAGACCAATGAAGAAAGGTATAACCAATCAACTAGTTCACATTATTGCTCTAATACTTACACTAGGTTAGATATACCCTTGATACAATGAACACTCATATTTTTAATGGCCTTCAAGTTCCTCTCTCACGAATCTTGAATGAACCTAAATACCAAACTAGCAACAAATAATATATCAGGTTGATTGCTAGTCAAATAAATTAGACTTGGCAACAAGGAATCTGTAATTGAATTTCAAAGAGTCACATTCCTTAGTCATCTTCACTCCTGACTGATGTGGATTAGCATAGGCCTTATGGTCATACATTTTAAGTCGCATCAATAGGTCCAATTCATACTTTAAAAGATAAATAATATATCATCGTCTATCTACAAGACTTGAATGCCTAGAAATAAATGCAACAGATTGAGGTCAATCATTTTCAAATCTATCTATCGACATTTTCTCCTTCAGACCCAAAATCAAGCCATCACTCCTAAGAGTGATGACCAAATTATTGATATATTTTGGAACTATTAAAATATCATTATTTGGAAGTAAGACATAAATGTTGTGATCTCCTTCACATTGCTAAAAATCAAGAATAAGAAAAAGCTATCAATCTTCCCATACCACAGCTTGAGGGACTGTTTGAAACCATATAAGTATGTATTTAGGATGCACAATACTAAAATCCATCCCTGTAATGTACCTAGTAACCTCTATGCACTATTAAGGCTATAGGGTACTCCATAACCACTGTAAACACATCAAATTTAATACTAATGCAGAGTTATGTAAGCATAACTAAATATTGCATTCAATTTATGAACCCATAATTAGAAATGAAAACTAATACATGCATTGAGAATTGAATAATACATAAAATAAACAAAACCATACACGAACATAAAAATCTTGCATATTCATAGAAAAAACAAGAACACTTATCTTCTAGACATTCTTTATGAAATGGTTATAGAATAAGGATGTTCCACCCAACCATAGGATCCTTATTACACCAAAATGAACGAATGAATGAACCAGAAACCATAGAATCCTAAGTGGAGATAATAAAATGCAAGGAAGAATGAACAAGAAATCATTCACTTGCATGCCCAAAATCATAGGTTATATTTGCACACCAATGAATTACCACACACCTTCTTGAGAAGTACAAGTATCTCACATTGGCAGCCAATACAAAAGTTTAATGATAATTATAAATCAAAGTTTTAATAAATTTAAGGTATCAATCAAACATATTATTCTCAATCAGCTCCCTAGGCCCCTTTCTTTCTCTTATAACGGACTCATAGTCCTCCATTCTTTGTCCATATTCTTTGGAAACCATTGGTGTATTTATATTATTCATCAATGTACAACTTACAACTCACATATGTTTGTCTTCTAGCACTAAAACAAAACCCCATGATTTACGTCTTTTTTAGCTTCCATTCATATTTTTAGTAATTTTTTTGTAGTTTTTATTAAAAATAGACGTTATTGCACATGATGGTGCTAAAGTTGGAACTATTAGTGCCGACTTTAGAGTTAGGTTTAACATCGAGTTTCTTGAGTAACTAAATAAAATTGAGGGAAACTTTTCAAAATGAAATTTAAGAAAGACCAGGGGATAAAAAGATCCACTTGTCTCAATCCTCATGAGTGTGGAGGAATTTCTATTATTTAAGTACAATATCTTATTTTCCCTCATAAAAACCATTCAAATCACACTCTTTCATTTTTTTCTCATTTCCTCTCTTTTTCTCTTATGTTCTTCTTTCTCTCTTATGGTTTCCTCTCTTAGGGTTTCATTCTCATAGAGGATTGGATTTTAGTTTCATGGAAAAACCTCCATGAGGAAGGCAATATATTCTCCCTTCCGTTCTCCTCCTTTCTTCCTATTTTACTTTGTTTTTCATTTATTGATTTGCTAATTTTAACGTGTTTTATTATTGCAAGTTTAGGGCTTCATGCATGGAGGCTAAGGTGTTATGCAAAAAATTCCCAAAAGAGCATAAAATAAGAAAGAGATATTAATCCAATTCCTTAAGAATGAAGAAAATAGATGAATAAGAAGCCTTGGCAAGGGGAAACCTCTTTTTATAATGTATCAAATACACTAGGTAAGATGATCCTAAACTAGGTCTCCTTGTTATATATATAGGAGACAAATGGTACAGTTACAATTCTAGTTGACCATACAATTGTAATTAAGGTCCTAACCAACCAATAAAAACAATAAATATAATAATATAAATGCAATATCACAACTTAGAAAGCTTAGCATGCCTTTCCCCTTCAAAGAAGTGTTTACCTCAACACTTGATTAACTTTGGATGATTCTACATGGAGTACTCATCTTCCCATGTTGCCACTTCTATTGGTAAGTTATTCCACTCAATGAGGTACTCAGTAATTGATCGATTTCACAGTTTCTTGATCCTTGTGTTAAGGATTGCTTCATGTTCTAGTATCAATTTCTCGGTTATTTATCAATTTTTGGTAAAATTTTAAGGATTAGGATCTTTTCACCGATTACCTTTTTTAGTCAAGAATCATGGAAGACTATATGTACACATGAAGATGGAGGAAGCTCCAACTTGTAATCCATACTTCCAATCCTCTGGAACACCTTATTGGTACCATAGTACTTGGGTGTTAATTTATTGTCTTTCTTTTGTTTCCCGAGGGACATCTGTTTGTATGGTTGTAACCTAAAACATACCCAATATTCCACTTCAAATTTCCTTTCACTACTATGTTGATATGCTTTCTATTTCATCCTAGTTTGTGCTATATCCAAGCTAGATTTTAATGGTTGAATAAACTCTTCACGGTGCTCTAGATGATCCTTCATTTCTTGAAACTTATATTTATTTTTCAAGGATGAAGTGATGCAAGTAGGATGATAGCCATAAAGTGCCATAAATGGTGACATATTTTATGAAGTATGGAATGATGTGTTGTGCCACCATTCTGCTAAGGGAAACCACTTAACCCATTGTGTTTGTTTATCAGAAGTAAATCAACGAAGATACTCTTCTATGAATTTATTCACAATATCATTTTTCCCATTATATTGACGTTGGTAAGAGGATTTGTGAGCCAATTGAGTGCTCAAACAAGAAAATATTTCCTTCAAAAAATTACCATTGAAAATTGGAACTCTATCACTTATGATAATATTGGGGATTCCATGTAGATTCTGAACTATTTCCATGAATGTTGTAACTATTGTACTTGATTTAAAAGGATGAGAAAGAAAGCATAAATGTGCATACTTTGTGAGTCGATCCACTACTACAATGATAACAATATTTCCTTCTAACTTTGCTAGACTTATGATAAAATCAACTAAGACATATTCCCAAGGTTGACTTGGTATGGCTAATGGTTGTAGAAGACCTAGTGTATTTATTGTCTCTCCCTTGATTTATTGGCAAACCAAACATTATTACACAAACTTTTGGACATCAATTTTAAGACCTTCCTTGGAAAAATATTTCTTGATCCCGTGGTAAGTTTTCAAGAACAATAAATTTCCACCTATAAGAGAAGTATGCAATTCCAAAAGGACCCTTTGTTTGAGTTGAGAATTCTTACATAATTATAAGCGATTCAAGTACCATAGTGAATTATTCTCCGACACAAATTTATTTAGTGAACTAGGGTCCTCTTATAGTTGTTGAATTATCTTTCATGATTTTTTATCTTGTTTCCATTTTGTCTTGCTTGTTCCAGCCAATCAAATTACATTATGGAAATATCACATAGTAAGCCCTCCTTGTCATCTTCTTTTCTTGACAACGCATCCGCCACCACATTTTGTTTTCCTTTTTTGTATATAATTTAAAATTCACAACTGAGTATCTTTGTAACCCATTTTTGTTGCTCTTATAAAGATAAATGTTGTTCCAAGAAGTAAGTAAGGATGCCATGATATGTTCCTTTAAGTGTATTCCTATTAGGTAATGGCATCATTTCTTAATTGCATGTAGTATGGACAACATTTCCTTTTCATAAATTTGTTTGAGTAATTTTTTTCTCCTTTGAGTTGGAAACTCTCAAAGGAAAGGGGCCTTCCTTCTCAGATTAAAATTGTATCAATTCCATTCTAAAAGGTATTGCATTCTAGAATAAAGGTTTTTGTGAATTCTATCATGGATAACCCAAGAGTTGTACACAACCAATTTAAGTTTTTCAAAAGATTTGGTTGATTCTTGAGTGCAAGAGAATGCCTCCTTTTTGAATAACCTTGTTAGGGGTGCTTCTATTTTACCATAATTCTCGATTAACTAGCGATAGTATCCTACCAATCCTAAGATTTATCTAAGACGCTTGAAGGTTTTAGGAGTTGGCCATTCCATGATAGCCTTAATTTTGTTAGGGTCCACTTTGACACCTTCATTAGATGCAATATGATCTAAATATTCCACTTATTTAACCCTAAGTGAAAACTTATAAGGCTTGGAATATAGTTGGTTCTTCTCCAATAGAACCTATCAGCATGTTGTACATGCTCTTCTGAATATTTGTTATATATTAATATATCATTAATTTTTTTTTCTTCTTCTGAGGAAGGGTGTAAAAAAATAATTCATTGAGATTTGAAATGTGGAAAGTGCATTAGTAAGGCCAAATAGAATCACCAAGAATTCATAATGACCTTCATGTGTTCTAAACATTGTTTTCGTAATGTCTTCTTTCCTCATTCTGATTTGATGATAGATAGAATGGAGATCCAACTTGGTAAATAAAATTGCTCCTTGTAATTCATCAATGATAGGAATAAGACACTTATCTTTAATGTTCATTTTATTGAGCTCTCTACAATCTAAACATACACCATGAACCTTCCTTTTTTCTAACCATCGACACTATTGCAAAGAAAGCATTTTGGCTAGGTTGAATGGTTCCTACATCTAACATTTATTGAATGATATGTTCAATCTCACTCTAATTTTGTGCATATGGGTACCTACAGAGTTTTATGTTAGTTGGGATACTTCTTGGTTGCAAGTGAATACCATGGTCATGATCTTGAGAAAGTGGAAGACCTTTAATAATCTCTCCAAATCCCTTGGAATGGTTTCCAATAACTTGATGGGGATCTAGTAGAATAATGGGTATATGTCACGTCCCCCTCCATCATTCTAACCATAGGATGGGGTATTTACGAATTTTATGCTTCTGAATTTTGCCCCATCAGCCATAATATGAATTCATAAATAATAAATGCATGAGAAAGGTTCATGAATGTAAAACACATTAGAAATAAAACTCCATCCATACACACATACATTATGCATAATCAAGCATATTCATTATAGGAAGAAAATAAAAATCATTGCACATTCATATACAAGAGAATACTTATCTTTTAACAAAGAATATCTAATCAACTGGATTTGTAAGAGAGATTTTCCAGCCGACCATAGGTAACAACTATGAATACCACCCTCAAGCTAAGATCTGAGGCCACTTGGGCAATGAAAACACATGTAGCTCACCTCTCTCATCCCACAACCCATTTTCTCTCATGCTTATACAAACTGCCCACCTATCAAGATTTATAGGGATATCACTTAGTCATCCCAACCATGGAACTCTTTTCTACCACCCCATACAAAACAAGGAAGGAATCCCCCTTCAATGCTCCACAATTCCCTAAGAAAATCCAACCCTTGTAGTGCTTAGTAGTGTGTGCAAAAAGAGTCCAACCTGTTATATGTTATTGCACAACATATTGTACCATTAATTCATATATTCTTAATCATTTATAAGTATCAAAACATAATGGATAAAAGTTCCTATCTTTCCCAACCTCTATGCTCACATACAAACATCTCTTTTCTCTAAAATGTCTGTAATTCTCCTTCACAATTTGAACTTTTTGGTTGTTTTACAGTTTGGTATGGAATGGAAATGGAATGATCAACAAAAGAAGAACTCTTACAACTACCATAGAACTATATTCATCCCATTATTTTATAACTACACGAGAAAAAAATTCCTGCCAACCTTAAGGAAATATCCATGAAAAACATTATGATCTCTAGTGTTAATAGACAATGCAATTCTATATACAACTAGAGCTATCCTCTAAAGCACTTGAAATGACCTCCATACCTTGTTGATATCTTGGCACAACTTCAAGCTTCAAGGAAATATTTCTTGGCCTCGCTTGAAAGTAAACATTATCCCTAATATTGAATTCCCTATGCACTCAATTATTATATGCATAACTCTTCTGCCTATCTTGGGTTGCCTTTAAATTCTACCTAATCTTTGCAACTTCTTGTGCCATTTTTTTTAAAATTTCTATCCTAAGCACAATTTTGTTCATTGGAGTATCCCAAGTCACTGGTGTCCTACACCTTCTGCCATACAAAGCTTCAAATGGACTCATTCTCAACGATGCTTGTTGTCCATTGTTGTAGGAAAACCCTACCAAGTGTAGATAATATTTCGACCTAGATGGTTTTTCCATCACATACACACAAAACATGTCATCAATCTATTGATTTAGTCTTTGTGTTTGTCCACCTGTTTGTGGATTAGGCAGTGCTAAAGTTCGTTGTGTAACCAAATGTGCAAAAATAATTTTACAAAAGTTAGAAGTAAAATTTGTATCATGGTTAAATACAATTGCTTTAGGCTACCCATGTGATTTGGATATTTCTTTCATTAATATCCTAGCTATCTTATCATCCTTTTAAGTATATTTAATTGGAATAAAATGTGTTTCCTTAGATAGTTTATCCACTACTACCACGATGGAATCATTCTTCCTTGATGTAGTTGACAATCCGCTAATAAAATCCATAGTTACCACATCCAATTTCCATTTTGGAATGACAACGACTACAATAATCCTGCTAGTTTTTGATGTCAACCTTCATTTGCTGGAATTTAATGCATTTAGAAATTTACTCACCAATTTATTTCTTCATTCCCAACTAAAAATATTACTTGTTGTAGCAATTATTTTTTAGTTTCCTGGGAGACTCAAATATGGAATTTTATGGAATTCATCCATAATAATTCTCTTCAAGTCTGCAACATTAGGAATATACATTCTATATTATGAGCAAGAAGTCCATCATCCTCAAAATGATGACCTTCAGACATCTTCTCCAAATTCTACTCCTATGATTTATCTTTTATTTGCACATAATGCCCATCTTCAACAAGAGAGTCTACCACTTTATTTTCTTTCCTCTTTAGGCGTTTTATCAAATCAAACTCACATATAAATTCCAGCCATCTTGCTTGCCTTGCATTTACTGTTGTCTTCTCAAACAAATATTTATAACCATAATGGTATGTCTTAAGCTCAAATTTCCTTCCCATCAAGTAGCGCCTCCACATTTTCAAAGCGTGCACTATGGTAGTAAGCTCTAATCATGGGTAACATATTTATTCTCATGTTCAATTTTTCAAATTTTTTGACTCATAACATACCACATGATTGTCTTGCATAAGAACACCAATTCCCTATTTACATGCATTTGTACACACGACAAAATCCTTTTTTAGATTTACAATTTTAAAAAATGGAGCACTTGTATTGAAGCTTCTTCAACATTTGAATTTTTTCTTCACATTTTTGTGTCCACTCGAAGGTTAGTTTATTCTTTTGCAAAGAAATAATAGGGTGAGAATGTTATGCAACAAATTCCACAAAAGATCATGGAAAGAGAATAAATAGACTATAAAGAGTAATCCACACCTTAATGAATGAAGAAAATAGATGAATAGAAAGCCTCTTTGAGGGGCAAACCTCCTTATACAATGTACAAAGTACACAAGACAAGACAAGTTGAGATTATTTAAATGAAAAGGTCTCCTTCCTATATGTAGGGGAGAAAGAGGTGTAATTACAACTAATGGACCCCATATGACATAACTAATATAATAATATATAACTAATGACAATTACCACTAATAAACCCAAGCTAACATCAATAATATGTAATAAGGTACAATATAGGGGGTAATGTGCTAAAAGTTAGGGATTAACATGCTCCTACCCTTGATACAAGTGTTTTCCTCAATGCTTTATTAGTTGTGGATGATTTTGTATGAAGGAGTCATCCTCCCATCTTGAATCTTCAACTGGTTAGTTATTCCACGTGATGAGGTACTTAGTAATAGCTCAATTGCATAGTTGTTTGGTCCTTGTTTCCATGATTTGTTCAGGTTCCAATATGAATTTTCCTTCTTCATCATTATCCGACAAGATAGTTTGAATTGAGATCTTTCATCCTATTACCTTCTTTAAGTAAGAAACATGGGAAACTGGGTGTATCCTTGAAGATGAAGGGAGCTCCAATTTTTTAGCCATATTTTCAATCTTCTGCAACACTTTACAAGGACTATAGTACTTGGGCCACAATTTATTGTCGTTATTCAGTTTCTTTAGGGACATATATTTGTAAGGTTGTAGCCTTAGAAATACCCAATCCCCTACTTCAAAAATCCTTTCCTGCGATGTCGATATGCTTATTATTTCATCATGTTTTTTGACATAGGCCGGTTGTCCTTCAATAACTGGAGAACTTCTTGATGGTGCTCTAGGTGATCTTCCACATATTGATCTTTATATTTTCCTTTTAAGGGAGATGTGATAGATGGAGGACGGTACCCATAAAGTTCCATAAATGGAGACATTTTTTATGACATATGGAAGGAAGTATTGTACCACCATTCCACTAAAGATAACCATTTCACCAATTGTGTTTGTTAATCAGATGAAAAGCATCGAAGATAAACTTCCAAACATTTGCTCAATATCCCAGTTTTCCTAGTATATTGAGGATTATAAGAAGAACTGTTAGCCAATTGGGTACCCAAACAAGAAATAGTTTAGTCCAAAATTTTCTAGTGAAAATTGGATCTATATGACTTACAATAATCTTCGGGTTTCCATGTAACTCTTAAACTGATTCTATGAAGGTTGCAACAACTGTACTTGCATTAAAAGGGTGTGAGAGTGCACAAAAGTGTGCATACTTTGTGAGTTTATTAACAACCACTATAATAACATTCTTCTCTTCTGAATTGGGTAGACTTGTGATAAAATCCATTGATACTTCCTCTCAATGCTAAGAAGGTATTTCTAATGGCTGTAAAAGACTTGGGGCCTTAACTGTTTCAACCTTGTTATATTGGAAAAACAAACATTATTCCATGAACCTTTGAACATTAGATTTAATTCCTTCCTAAAAGAATTCCTTCTTGACCCTATGGTACATTTTTAGGAATCTTGAGTGCCAACCTATAGGAGAGGTGTGCAATTCCAAGGGAATCTTTTGTTTGAGTTGGGATTTCTCTCTCTCTCTCTCTCTCTCTCTCTCACACACACACACACACACACACACACACACAAGAGATCCTTACACCATAGTTAATCATTTTTCCACACAAAAGTATCTTATACATTTGGATTGTTTTGTATATTTTGAATGAGTGTCCACATAGACAGGCCATTCTTCCATTCTTCCCTTGCTACTACTACCCAATTGGGTTATATAATAGAAATCACATAAAATAATGCTTGAACATCCTCATTTTTTTTGGAGAGTGCATCTGCCACCACATTCTAGTTCCTGTTTTTATATATTATTTCAAAATCATATCCCAACATATTGGTTACCCATTTTTGTTTCTCTTCTAAATACAGTGTCTATTTCAAGAATTATTTAAGACTATCATGTTCTGTTTTGACCTTGAAGTGCCTACCTATTAGGTAAGGACACCATTTCTTAAGTGCTTGTAGTGTTGCCATCATTTCCTTCTCATAAATGGGTTTATGTAAGTTCTTTCCCTTGATTGGTCGACTTTTGAAAGCAAGGGGCTGTCCTTCTTGTATTAGAATAACGTTTATTCCATTTCCAGAGGAATCACATTCCACAATGAAGGTTTTTCTAAAGTATGGTGTGGTCAAAATTGGAGCTTTGCACATTGCCTCTTTAAGTTGTTCAAATGATTGAGTTGTCTCTAGAGTCCACAAAAATGCTTTCTTCAATACTGTTGTTAGAATTGATGCTATTCTTCCATAGTTCTGAACAAAATTGTGGTAGTACTTTGTCAAACCTAATAATCCTCTAGGGTTCTTCAAGGTTTTGGAAATCAGCCAGTCCATCATGGATTTAATTTTGTTAGGGTCTACCTTGACACCTTCATGAGATACAATGGTGATGGTTGTTTCATCCAAGCATGTTCGAAGTGGCTAAAGACAAGTTGTGGACCCATTGACCAATTGACTATGTCTAATAGATTCACCACCATTTATCAAGACTACAAAGCCAACGTGTTTTCCTAACCATAGATTACTACAGACCAAGATCTATCCACATTGCCATGCTTCTAGCTATATTCTCTTGACACAATTTCCTCTTTATGACAAGTTTCCTTCATTCATGGATATATTGCAGTTCCATCTCATAATCTAAGTCAAACTCGTAGATTTGACAAAGCAATTTCCTTCCTTATCAGTGTCGATTCATCTTTCCAAATTGACACAGATTCCAAATTGACACATATCTATCTTCCAAATATGTTTGAGAGTGTTATGCAAACCAATGTAACTAAAGGAGGAGAAACTAGAACAGGGAATGGAAACCCACCAATGAAAATTGATGGAGAATGTTTATGAATATTTCTAAGAATGTGCTCCACTTACAATTACTAAATATATCCCTCCTTTGTTGTGAAACTTGAAGAAATACATAACACTCGTAGCATAGTAAATCCTTAAAATTTCTAGAAATACACTGCAAATATTCCACAAAATGCTCAAATAGATCCATCGACCAACTATCACAGTATTAATGAGATTTGCAGGTGGACAATAAAGCTTCTCTAACATATCTACTTCACTAGGGTGCCAATCATATGCAATTTATCTATCATAAAACAGAACACAAAATTTATCATTTTGATAGAAGCTCAGTTTCTTCAGTAGCTTTTGTAAAAGAAAATACCCTGAAATAACTTTGCCAATTCAAATAATATCAAAAAAATAAAACAATGAATTCATTATTTTCATTAGAAACCAAAAATAGATCACAAAATTCATCATTTTCATGGGAAACCCAAAATAGAACCCACAATTCGTTGTTTCCGTCAGAAACCGCAACAGAGAATAATCCTTTTCAAGCTCAGAAAAAATGAAACTCGCGGCGTAATTTGGTAATTGCTCAAAGAAATCATTCAATATAGGCCCTGACAATACTTTGTTTGTTTTACAGGAGATCTGAAGCTGATATGGCAAATCGGAGCACCTGTCTTGCGTTAATGAAATCAACGCCTAAGGCACAAGGGTTTCAAAGCTTGTTTAGGGAGCAACTAGTTAATTATGTTGAAGGTTCAGAAAGTTATTACTATATCTATAAAGGTTCACAAATTCAATTCATATGAAACTTATCTGTAATGACAAGGGACGAGAGAGCTAACAGATAAGAAGATAATGTGAGATTCCAAAATCCGTTAAGAGATCTAACTTAAAAAAGCTAATCAAATTGGTCAAATGCCATCCATTCATAAGCATATCCACAGAACCTCAAAAAGGAGAACACTACGGACCTCCTCAAAGATGTAAATTACATACACACCATTACCAGAAATGAATTGGAACAAAGTAAAAAGAAGCCCGATAGACATTACAGGCCCTTGAGGATGAAAGAATATACAAATCGGTTTTAAGCCGATGAGATCCTTTTCTCTCCTTGAGTTGGTGCTGAAACTGGGTCTTGGTTTCGGGACAACGCTAGCGACATCTCCTAAGCCCACAGCTCCAAGCGCATGCATTGAAGGAGACACATGCAGGAGGGGTACGGAGATGCGGTAAAACAGGCAGTTGTGTATTGGGAGAAGAACTATGAAAGATGTCATTTGAGCATGAAGAATCACATGCATAAAAGACACAATCCATATTATTGTTTTAAAAAACCTTTCGGAATTGTTTATGTAACATGTGTTCTCTCTTTTGCATTCAGTATTCAATCAGGAATAAGTTGTTTTACAAATAATCAATGTCTCTTAAAACTTGTGAAATGTATATTACATTTGCATACATCCAAAACACCATCTGAATTCATTAAAAACCTGTTTGATAAAACTAATAAATAAAATATAAATTGGTAGATACAGATCCATTCATTAGTCTACCAATTCATATTTAATGATTGTCAAAATTCTCAACACGACCCACCTACATTTTGTATGGTTGCGTTGCTACTTTAGCGATTAGGATAAAAGAGAACTAAAATACTTAGCTTTAGCCATTTTTGTTAAAACTAAGTCAAAATTGTTCGTAATAATTGTTATTTTCTTAATTACTTCAATGCTAATGCCTATTCTACATTAAATAACCTATTTTGAAACTAACCAAATTATTGAAATTGCAATTTAAGAACTGCCATTTCCACAAATGTTACTCTGCCAGATCGCGGCTGTTTATGGCTTTTTGGTTAGCGCTTATACTGGTTCCTACTTTAGTTGTTAGTTGTGAGAACCATAGAATATCTAACCAATTAGTATAGTTGTTTTCTCACTCTCTTACACAGAGCCGGTGCGGCAAAATGCTCTTCTCTGATCCATTCATCTTGGCAGCCAATTCAACATGCAGCATTGGATTTTTATGTGATAAGCTTATTTGCAGTGATAATATGGCACCATATGGTCCTTCAAAGGAAGATGAGGCTGGGTCCTCCAATCTGGCCAGTAATGGGTATGCTTCCGTCTCTGTTTCTTCATGTAAATGACATATATGACTGGGTTACCCAGGTACTCACAGACTGTGGCGGAACGTTGGAATTCAAGCCTTCTTGGCTGGCAAACATGTTTTCCTTTGTTACCACGGATCCTAAAAGCATAGAGTATATTCTAAAGACCAAGTTTCATAGAATCCCCAAGGATAGTTATTATAAATGTATTTTAGATGATCTATTGGGCTAGGGAATTCTCAACACAGATGGCGAACAATGGGCTTGGGGGAGGAAGACAATGGGTTCGCTTTTGCACTCGCCATCCCATAAAAATCACATGATTGCCACAATCGATAAATCCATTCACGGCAAACTGCTAGCAGAGCTCGAAGAAGCTGCCCGAAGCGGTTCTGCGGTTCTGCCATTGATCTTCAGGAGATACTTATTCGCTTTGCTTTGGACAACCAGTGTACTGTTGGTCTTGAGTGGATTTGTGTACCCTCAATCCGCCTGGACGAGATGTTGAGATAACAAAAGCTTTTGAAGAGGCGATGGATGCAACTATAAGCCGGTTCTCGAAACATCTAGTCAATATTGCATTTCTTGGAAAGTCTGTATGCCAATTATTAACATTATTTTGAACATTATTGTCCCATTGGCAGTTTACATAACGCAGGGACTTGCTGCCTTTAACAGCTCTCCTTGTTAGTGAACTGATCAGACAGAGGATACTCAAGTAACAGTAAAACCTAGAAAATATAGAAATGGTGTTAAGCATGGGACAATGAACAGGGTGCATGGCATTTCATTAGGGTTGTTGGGAACTTCATTAGGGTTATTGCAAGGGAAGGGAATTTCGCATTTCCCATTTCCCTTCACTTTGGCATGTGTATTCATTAACCAGAGAATCTCCATATAAGGTTGCGCAATCACTGCCGTCTGTCACAGATTTATCACCTCTTCTCCTTTGTTATTTGTGGCTATTTGCGTCCCACTGAGGAACATGGAGTCCAAAATTGTTGTTGAATTGCAGACCGATGAGAATGGTTGGGTTATTCAAATCAAGGGAAGAACCAAGAAGAAGAACTGAAGGAATTGTGTATGTCCGTGTTTAATGTGCCTAAAGAGTTAGTGGCAGTGAAACTTGAAGCCTCCAACGACCAGGATTAATCCTCCAAAGTGATCACAACCGTTGGAGGAAAGGGAACCTCGTGAGAAAGAACGCCATTGGCCAGGATGAAATGTATTGAACACAGGCCAATGCCAGATTTAATCTAGAAAACTCATAATTTTTAATTTTGGTATTTTTTACTCCCGTGAATGATTTTCAAGGAAAATCGTGGGTGGATTTTTTTGGAAAGGGCAAAAAAGGATTGGGAAGAAGAAAGAAGGGGGAAGGAAGCACATAGTTTGGCGGGAAGAGAAGCCAAGGAAATAAAATTGTTGGTTCTGAATTTTTGGAAAGAATATAAATTATTGCAAGAATAAAATAATAAATCATATGGTGATTACAATAGAAGTGATAACCGAAACTTGTTTTAAAAAAAATACAACTAATGCCATATTTATGAAGAAATATCTCTTTAGTTATGGAAATTGAAAATGGCACTGGGTAATCACTATCCTCTATGCTTACTTACTGGGAACCCCCTTTTCGCTGGATTACTGGTACAACATCACTTGAGAAAGGGACATTATTAGCTTGATCCCAGGACATGCTCACAGGGCCCTTAGATGATCCGTCACTGGAGTACCAGCAGATTAACTCGTCGCATTTGAGCCAGTCAAGAGTACGGAGGCGAGGGCTTGGCTTTGCTTGGGTACTAGCATCTCCGCCTCCCGCATCCCGCACAATCTTATGCTAGAGAGAGTTTTTTATAATCACCCCTTGAAAGCTAACTTTGTGGATTAAGCTATTTGGTAAAGCTGGGATTAAAGCTAATCATAAGTTAGAATAGCATTGGCAATTCTTTAGGTAAAATATCCATTGATGTGATGGGAAAGTCTTACATGTTATATTTTTGATGGATTCCTCGTCATAATTATAGAAAAAGGCAACAAACAAAAAAAGGTCAAGACCTTGCAGCATCCATTTTGATGAACTTTAAAAGAAGCCACCTTTCCAAGAGATTGACAGTGTACAAAAAGGAAAGAATGTTTCCTGAAAATTGAGAATTTGTTGAAAAGAATGCAGACATTGGAAAAATCTAAAATAAAATACAGACTAAAATCCTTCCAGAATGACACGCACTAAGCATATTTCTGCTCTAGCCAGTGAATCCAGTTGGCCCTCACAAATTTTGGATACTAATTGATGTTGTAGTGCTTTGTATTAGAATCCTTCCAATGCAAAAGAATTTTAGTGACATGAAGAGGGCCTTTGTAGTTCACTGCTTATTAGCCCATTTGCTTTAAACTCTAAGAAGAATATAATAAACTAGAGTTATTGGTAATGGAATCAGCATGCCAAATATCACTCTGCAAACAATCCAAACTAGTTTTCAGTCTCTCTCTTTTTTTGCAGAAGACATCCCTTTAAAAGAATGATATAGAATCTGTACATGATTTAATGCGCCCATCTCAACGGTTATTATCATGATTTGTCTTCCCTAGTTGACATTTTTAGGGGATTCGAGAATTAGGAAAGCATTCCTAGTTACAAATGGAAACTATACTTACGTTGTGCTAAGTATATTTGGGTGTACATTGTACTCTTTAGAGAACACAAATGGAACAATTCCTTGAGGGAATGTTGCCTCATCCAAGACAACAGACAATAAATTGTAGATATGAGATTCCAGTCTTACAATAACATCACTCAAGTATCGTCGAATATATAGAACTTTCAATCAGAAAAACATATAATAGAAATGGAAGACAAAGAGGTCAAGTTTACAAGTACACGGTTTATTCTAGCTTTGGCTACAAGTAAACCAGAGAAAAGATTACAAGAAAAAAGATTGCTCCATAACCTGCATGATAGCAATATGAAGAAACACTCCTCAATGGACAACAATGATAGAAGCTTATAGCTGGCCCCGTGAGAAACCTCACAGCTATTGCAAATGCTGCAATAGAATTTCCACATACTACAATTTGCGGTTGCAATGCCATAACATCCCTGTAATCAAAGACGAAATTAGAACTCCAAAGAGAATGATGTCATGAATAGAGTTCTCTGTCTGCTATAAGATTATACTACAATATGAAAGCAAAAACTAGTTGCGAAATTGACTAAACCAAATCTATGAATATGCAGGAAAGCTCCTCAATGAGCCGCCCATTAAAGTACTGAACATACCCAGACTGAACATGGCCATACCAAGACCAGACCAGCATCAGACAAAATACTTATTGATTGCTCCATGATTATTGGCATTGTAATATCCCATCTGCAAAAATCATTATAGAAACGACTCGATCAATAATGTTTGTGTATCCACATTTGAACAAAACGAGGTAATCCCTAGTCCAGAATATCTCTCTTCCCCTGTCTTTTGTCTTAACATTGATATTATGTGTATTCAAAAGACAATTTTTAGAAAAAAAATATTCTTGAGTCTAGTGAGAATGCCTCTCGAAGGCCAATTCCAACAAAAATATACAAGCAAGCTTTAAAGCAGCAAAAAAAAAAACTTCTTTGTATTAAAGTACTAAATCTGATGATAATATTTCGATAAATACCAACATAAAAGAAACTCTCTCCATCTATCCCAAGTTGATTGATCAAAATTTAAAAGACCCAGCTTCTAGTTAGGAACATGGCCACTCAATTCATATACACATATGTGTATAGTATCTTGAACTGCAATAATCCAACAAATAATAACCAATGATCAAAATATGTAATTCCCAAGTTCCCATTTAATAATTTGAATCTAGTTGTGAAGCCGATCAATGCCATAGGCATACAATATCTCCAAGAGCAAGAAACAAGAAACAGAAGCACGTCATGAAACCCAAGACTTCGGTTGCGAAAAACCCAAAACTAATGTCTATACTAATGGTTATGATGTTGACAAATAGTGCTATCGACAAAACTTTAAACAAATAAAACATTATTTTTAAAAAGTCAGAAAAGATTAAAGAACGAGACTAGTATGTCGATTACATCAATAAAATTGTTGGTCAAGTGCTTAAATTTTGCAAAAGACCTCTATTTTAAAAAAATATGAGTCATGAATTAAACTTTCCCAAGACAAAGCTATAGTGGCCACAAATTCGAGGCTTTAAATAAATTTTCAAAATTAACTTTATTTTCTAGAAATATGAGAAATAAATCTCCATTTTAATGCCTCTACAAGACACTACATTAAGCCATTCTTAAGACTCCAATATCCAAATACATCTGAGTCCAGCCATTCTAAAGAATCCCAATAATATATTGTTGACATTTCTTTAAAATGTTGTACATTTAAAGGCCATCCATTCTAAAGGCTTTGAGCAATATCATAGGGTGGTCGCTTAAGGAGGTTGCTTCCAGCATTTGGAAAAGATGAAAAATGTGTGCTAAGCATCTTTATTCATGATCAAAGGTTTAATTTATTGTATATTAAATATGGATACATCCATGTAAACTTGGAGAAGGGTGTAGCATACACATAAACACATAAATGGCTTCATTGAAATAGGTAGAATAAATAACCTTTATGATGACCACTCAACCAAAACCATAAAATAACTACAACAAATCATTGAAATAGGTAGAATAAATAACCTTT
>LPNX010140834.1:36849-73012 GCA_001517045.1 Pseudotsuga menziesii | reverse complement strand
CCGTTACCGGAAATTCGTAATCACTAATTATGGAGGCGTTAGGGTTTTTTCCAGAATATATTTCATTGTTGAGGAGGAGGAAAGGGGGATCTTTTCCATTGACTTAGCATGGAGGCTGGGGAAATGGGACATTCGTTGTGGAAACGTCTTGGCTCACGCGGATCCGACACAAGATACACTATGCCCTCTATAGGTGACGGTCATGGTTGTTTCCATGGGAAAGGCAGTTGATCACGATTCAGGTCTGAATGGATATGCATACACCTGCAATTGGGGATTTGGAGGTATGCTGTGAGTGGTGAATTTTTTCTTTATTATTAAGCTAAAGGTATGGGTAGTTGTACACCTACAATTTTAGTGTTCTAGTAATTGTTCAAATCTACGAACCCTAATGGCATAAAAGTGTATCAGCATCACATACTTATTTTTATAAAATTCTGGAAAATGTTAAAGATTTTTGGCTGATAGGTTCTATTGTAGAAATTGTATAGCCATTCCTTTGATAGAAGAAACTTAGTTCAAATAGAGCCAGGTGGAAACCGAATCTGGTTGCAAGTTATACTCTACTAGTGGTTTCGTTGAATGAAATAGCCTTGCAATAGGATAAACCTGTTCTTCTACGTGATCTGAATCTATTAGGCGTAAGGGAACCTTTACGACTCAACACGTGCCAAAGAAAAAGAAAATGCTTCATATACAAAGGGAGATTTGAATAAATCATCCACAACTAGTCTAGTACAAACTTAGGACTATTTATGTTGTCCTTATGCACCAATATTTGCATGCGTATGTTGAAAACAGAACCGTACTTGACAAAACTAAACAAAATTAAGGTCATAGTAGAGACATTACTATCAAGTGTTATATATACCAGGCTCATGGCTCCTTTGAACTCTTTGACATGGCCTTTCTGGGTTGCTGGTCATCCCTAGATCCATTTGAATTTGTGAGTTCTTTTCGATAAGGGATGGTAGCTATCTATGTAAAACTTCAATTCATGCTCACATCGAGACAATGTAGAATCCTTCTTTTCAAGGCTACCTCCTCCATCTTTTCCCTACTCTAACCTTGCATCGGTAGTAGTTGATTGTTCCAGCAAGGACATGGCTTCTTCTTGAGCTCAGATCTCTGGTGAGCTTGAAGTTTGTCTCTATTAAGAAAACTTTCCCCAAATTGAACTAGTGCATGGTATATCTTCTCATTTTTTTTATCTGATCATCTTTCAGCTTCTTTGGGCTTGAGGAACTACCATCTTGATTCATAATGGCTATGCGCTATGGTGCCATGAAGTTGAATGTCTTTCCTTGGTATCCACTCTGCCTTGAAGAGGCTCAACCTTCCTACTTGAACATCTAGGATGACCTCTACGCCTTTTTACTTTCTTAGACATAACTTCCTTGCCTAGATAACCAGTTTTGTAGATCAAAGAAGGTGGTGCGTAGGCCGTGGGTGTAGTTTTCCTTTAATAAAGAATCTCAAAATACTACACACGTAATTTCATTAGGGAAGATGGTGCATGGGCTGGAAGGATAGTTTTTATTAACAGTTTAGCATAAAAATTGGCACAAGGGTTTACAATATATCTATCAAAACAATAAATACTCATGAGGATCTGAATAGTGTAGAATGTGAATTTGATTTTCCTATTTCTATCTCTGGAGATATTGAGGACTAGGACTATATATAGGAATTTGTGCAATTTTGGATTATGCTTGATAAGTTGAATATTGGACTAACTAGCTGTAAATCAAGTTTTTCATCACACTTTAAGTAACCAGCTTATAAATACCTTTGGACACTTAATAGTGAGAAACATCATCCTGAGAATTTACAGTTTTGCCTAATTTTGTAAATGCCCATGTTGAACAGTACATCTTAGTGGATCATGTTCTGTAGGTTAATACTATTTTGAACATTTCTTGATAACCGTATTCTATTAAAGGTTGGAAGAAAGGATGTTGCATGTGGTAATCATTTGTTTGATAAATATTATAGCCTGCTACTTGTGATAAGGCTATTTAGCCAATTCTGGTTTTGATCTCAATATGAGATATTATGGAAATGATGCAGTATCACAACTACGGTTTTGTAACCCTAGTTGAGCAGCTTAATAGAAATTTGAATGGTTTGGTGGACGTAACCCTAGGTTAGGGGTGAACCACATATATGGTGTCTCTTTTACTTGTGGTATTTTGTTTTATTTCATGAATTTACTCAAGAAAATTTGATCTTTGTATGTTTGAAATATTCATCTTCTTACTGCACCTAATGTAGTAACTATGGATCCTATCACTTAAAATACAAAGTTATTGATTTATATACATTTATTAGATGAGCAGAATTAAAGTAAAAGTATGTTGTTATTATACATAAATGATGGACACTATGTATAAGTTTCACATTAAGCATCCATTTACTTATGGTGTAGGGAACCTAAAAGCCTTGATAGAAAATTGTGTTTATCTACAATGCCATGTAAGCTATTGAGATTAATGTTGATAGTCAAAGCTGCATCTAAGTATTATTCTTTGGGGAAGAAATATAATTATGTAAAATTTAGAAATGCAATGTATAGGTATGACATTTTGGTGATTGATTTTAATTGGTTGAACTTTTACCACTCATAAATACTATATTATAATTTTACAGGGTTCTCTAGAAGTCTTTTTCATTTTCCATATATTGGCGGTATACTACATGGTAGGTTCAAGAATGGGTAGTTGTTGAAATGAAGGGGGTATTTTCATGTATGCAAAAATGAAGGTGGTTGGTCGGAGTGTGGTTAGAAGGTCTGAACAGACACGTTTGAAAACATTATGGAAAACATTTAGGGAAACAAATAAATGACTAGAAAGAATCAAGGTGAGTTTTTGTAGCAGTCTCTTGCACACCAATGTCTTCATCATCAACGATTTCTGATAAGAGTTTTTGGACAGGAAATACGATTCCCTCTTTTGCAAGAACTGCATGTGTAATACATGATAGGATGTCATGGTAGATTTCACTTTTTTTCTCTTTTTTTGAAGCATGATTTGAAATGTATGTGAGGAGAGCATGATAGGAGAGCACATGTTGGCACTCAACATTAGCTCTCCATACCGAGAGCATAAAAGAGTGGTGCATGATTAAAAGTTCATCATTCCTAGATGGGATGTATTTCTTTTTCCCAGCATCATCAATGAACATAGAATATGTGTTGTGCAATTTTTCAAATGGGAAACCATCGCGACAAACAAGGGTTGTGCATTTTTTTCAAAGATGAGAGGTTTCATTGCATTTTGTGAGTCGTTACACAGAATTGATAGGGGTTTCATAATTTCCACTTTGGTTTCCTTCAAGTATGAAGGATGATGTGAGTGTGCAAGGGTCTTTGTGAGCTGCCCAATGAAATGCGGGGGAATGAAGGTGCAGGGGATCGGGGTTCCATACAGTTAAGAAGCTATCAAAGTATTTTTTTGCATCTTCGATAATGAGATAATACTATTTTTTCTTATTTGATACACGTTGCTTACGGATTATCGAGAAATTATTTAATATCACTATTTCCTTTCCATGCACATAACAAGGAAGAGTCATGAACAAGAAAACTTTCAATCTTGATTGAGAAAATACTCGACTTAAGCTGTATTCAACATCGTTGCAGCTTGAAGCTGGAGTAGAGTGTCTCTGAATTGAGCTTGCAAATTTTGATGAAAGAAAACAAAATAGGGAGTAACTATAGGAGGAGCTAGTCGGTAAGCCAACTAAGTCAATTGGCCAACTAATTAGAGATTAGGTCGGCCGCATAAAGTTGTATCGATTGACTTCGATAGGTAATTATATGTAACTATTTGTAAATCATATATATTAGGATGTTGAACAAGATGAGAACTTGGTTCAGTCATGTGTTTGTTTGGACCCTTACAATATAATATAATCTGTTATTCTACACTTACATTCTTATCTCTTGTCTCTCTTATGTTGGTATGCTTTAATGTGTATTATTGGTAACCCTCTGTGATCCGTGATATTGTAACATTGGGTCCATTGCTATTAGTACATATCTGAGATGAATACAAGTAGATGATATCAGAACACGAGATTAAGAACTGGTGGGAGTGTAAGATAGAAAATTATTTGCAGAATTATGCATGGAGAAACAGATTAATGACTGCTCAGGCAAACGGAAGTTTCTTCACTGAAACTCATGAGAATCTTATAGAATCGGTACCTCATCTTCTGAAAAAACTTTCGGATGAAAAATCCGGAAGTGACGAAGGACCAATAGGTGTTAGAGAAACTAATTTGAGGGGCAAGAACAAACTTGTTGGAGTGGTTCAAAAAAAGATCACCGACAAAATTTGTGAGGAGCAAGCTATAGAAGAAAGAACTTCAGTAGAAACTAATCAGAATAAATTCTATAGTCTTACATGCCCCAATTCACAAAAACTATTTTATAATATTTGAGGAACATTGTGTTAAATTTTATGCTAAGTTGTAATTGGTGACTCAGTCGAGTCAAGAATATTTAATGTAAATTCAGAATATTTTATTTATAAACAAATAAATGAGGAGACAATAGCTTAGGGAAGCTGTTAAAAGAGTGTTTATTGGTTATTTGTGGAGGAGACTCGGTGGAGAGAAAACTAATAAGTGGCAGCATCCTCAAACCACTTCCAACAGTTGCAGGTGGCAACTTTCCTATATTTTTGGTCATGATTCCCCAAGAAAGTGGAATCATAGTAAGTGGCTCATTTAATGAAAATTGACCCAGAAGACCTAGGCATCTTTATAAAATCTCCCATTGAAGAGAGCTGATGCTGCTCATTCTAGAGAACTGATCATTCAAGGTTAATGAATTTACTAAAGAGAAATTAAATTTAGGGGAGTCTGGAGTGTGTTTGAGGGGTTAACTACTGAGCTTGATCTAGTTGCAGCTTCTAAGCTGAAGATCATACTATTGAGAGAAGATGTTTATTACCGAGGCAATTGGACCAGTCATGTGACAGAGGTCTTACAGTTTCATTCTTCACCCAGTTCTCAGCCAAGAAGATCAGGAACAAGCTTGGGGGTGTTGAGGAAGCATTGTCTGAGCACTCTACAGGAGTTTGTTTGGGAGAAACAACCTCCTTAAGCTATTGTCATCTTGTCCTCAACAGGTTCAATTTTATTTTATTGTCTTCAATTAAGTAATTTGTAGTTTATCTACTAAAGCCATGTTAGTATTTTAGGGTTTATGAATGAAAAGTAACTAAGTAATGTTAGATTCTGTAAAATTATAGATTATAGTAGCAACAAAAATGATTATGTAACTAGTGAAACAGATAGAATTAAAATCTCCAAGTTGTGTTTTTCCACACGTGAACCTAGGTCGTACTCTAGCACAGCTGGATTTCTTAGGTGAATGAAATGATTCTTTTATTAGAATGAAAACAATATATATCATTCTTTTATTTGAATGTAAACAACAAATATATTTTATTCAATGTTTATGAATTACACTAAAAAGCAGTGTTATGTAATGTCTACTTTATTTACTGTAGCTAACTAAATAGAAAAATAGGTATAAAAGGAAATAGTAAATATTATTATTATCCTAGTATTAGTATACTGGTAAAAATATAGATATTATAGTTAACATAAGTAAATTAAGTAAACTAACATTTAAGAAAAACATGTGAAAAGCAAATAGTAAAATAGTTTATAAACGTTAACATTACAGACTGTGTGTGTTTAATCTAGGACCAAAGAATTTTTTTTATAATCCTTTTAATATTATAAAAATTATGAAAATTACCCTAGTATCGAGTAGTTTGCAGTAAAACCCTAAGTATTTCTGTCACATGCCCCAATTTTGCAAAAATAATTTTATATTATTTGAGGAACAATATGTTAAATTTTATGCTAAATTGGAATTGATGACCCAGTGGGGTCAAGGATATTTAATGTAAATTCTGAATATTTTATTTATAAATAAATAAAGGAGGAGACAACAGCTTTGGAGAGATGTTAAAAGAGTGTTTACTGGTCAAATTGGTGGAGGAGACTGGGTGGAGAGCAAACTGACATGTGGCAACATCCTCAAACCACTTCCAACTATTGTAGGTGGAAACCTTCCTACATTTGTGGTGATGATTCCCCAAGAAAGTGGCTTAGTTAATGAAAACTGACCCAAAAAACCTACGTAATCTTGATAAAAATTCCTATTGAAGAGAGTCGAGGCTGCTCATTCTAGAGAAGTGACCATTCAGGGTGAATGAATGTACTTTAGAGAAATTCAATGGAAGGGAAATGTGGAAAGTGTTTGAAGGGATAACTACTGATTGATCTAGTTTCATATTTTAATCTAAAGATCATAATGTTGAGAGCAGAGTGTTTTACTGAGGTATTGAACTAGTCAGTTCACAGAGGGTTCTACTATTTTCATCTCCACCATTTCTCTGTAAAGAATACCAGCAATAGGCTCAATGGTCTTGAAAAAGCATTGTTTAAGCGCTCTGCAAGAGTTTGGTAGGGAGGAACGACCTACTAAAGCTGTTGTCGTCTTTTCCTCAACATGTTCTATGTTATTTATTTGTTATCTTAGTTAAATAAATCTTAGTTTAGATGTTACATGAATTCAATTAGTTCCGAGTTTGTAAATTGTTAAGTTAAGTATTCTTATTAGACTATTAATAGAAACGAAAATGATTTTGGAAAATAATGAAATAGAAAGGATTTAAATTCTACTCTCTATTTTTCCACACCTCATTACAGGCCATACTCTAGCACAGTTAGTTTGTTTTAAGTAAATGAAAAGATCTGTGTAATGAAATGAGAATAGTAAATGTGAGTTCTGCATCTCTATGTAAATTAAAATAGATCTTATTTCAATGTTTACAGTACAATGAAAATAGCGTTATAGTTTATTCTTATTTACTATTTAACTTAGTATAACTAAATAGAAATGCAGGAAAAGAAAATAGTAAACTATACTAGAGTTACAGCATTAGAATACCGATACAAATATAAGTTTTTTAGGAGTTAATATCTAATTATATAAACAAGTATTAACCCAACAATATTTATTTTAATACTATTAACTAAATCTTAAAACTAGTATTTAATAAAAGAACTAGATTAGGGTCATATATATAAACCCTTTATTTATGATAAATAAACAGAGCTTCAGAGTTAATCTTATATTCCTTATAGAGGTTGGAATAATTCAAAGTTGCAAGAATAGTAAATAAGAATAAATGTAAATATAAACATTAAATAAAATAAAACTAAGAATCACATATTTAGGAACTAATTATAAATTAACAAACAGGATGATAACCTATGCAAGATAAACCCGAAGGTCGAAACTCTAATAAATAATCTATCCATTTATAAAATATTCAAGTTTTCCCCATTTACATTGATAACTGTGTAAATAAACTTAACAAGAAGACTACCATTTATGCTGTGGACTGTTTATAGACTTTATCTAAAAGTAAACATCTTTTATAAACAATAAAATAAACACATAATCTACAGGTTAACAAAGTCATGAGAACACGAGACAGAGCTCAAGGTTTAACAAAATATTTCTTTATAAACCCAAATATATTACATGTCAATCCATAAGGATAATTCATTAATTAAAAACCACATACATATCACAGCTCAAGGGCTGGTAACACCCAGCATAAATAGAAAGGGCTTTAAAGAAAACTGGAGAAAACATAATAGTAAAACCTCATAACTAACGAAGAAATCGAATAGGCTTCCAAGCACTGTGTTAATCCTTCAACAACCCTCATTACAAGCAGGGTAAAACCCATATTTGAATCACGACTTACTGGTTGGGCCATGAGTCCATTGAAGTCGGTCGTCATATTCATTCCACTGAAGATTGGAGCTATCATGAGTTCCTGTAACAAGCATAGTATTGAGCATTAACACTTGGCTCAGCTTTAAAACTTAAAAATCCTTACTGTGTTATTATTTTAACAAACAATTTTCATATTAAAGAATTGAGTTTGTCTTTACCTGCAAGAAGAAGAGAATTCAAGCAATGACCAGTAGCTTCAGCAATTTTACAAAGAGGAGTATACAAACCCTACGTCGACCTTGGAGTGAAGACAGTGACAAAGAATTTTAAGATTCCCAAAGCCATGACAAGCCACGAGAAGGACAAAAATGAAACTATTGACTTGCTGAGAACCAAAACACACATACAAGAACCACTCACATAGTAAGGTTTACAACCACGAAGGTTTGCAATCAAAGACTAGGTTTCGAAACTATAGCAACAACAAACACAAGCTACGGAGCAAGCAAGCAAAGGAGTAGCCTCCCATGGCTACCGTAGAAAAGTACATAGAGCAGCTGCAGGCCAACGAAACCCTCAAAGTAAAAATGACAAGTGAATAGGGTTTTCCAAGACTTTTAAGTCACCAATGAATGGACGAGAGGAGACCATGTGCCCTCCAAATATTTTAACCATGCAAGGGTCAAGTCTATAGTCAAATCTGTGTTTTCCAATTATCAAATTATTGCCATGATTAATAAACAATTATGCAATCAACTATTGGAATGGATATATATGTATTCATAAATGAATACATAATTTATATTATTGTAATCAATAGCATCAAGGTCTATGTTACTTGATAACAATGATTTTACAATGTTGACTTTGCTATTGGAACAATCCCAAGTCGACCATACAATAAACTTATCCAATATACAATTTGTATATTCAGTTTGCAAAACGATTGTTATATATTATATATTATATGTAGCCCAAAACTAGACTATTGGTAATAGATGGTTTAAGGATAGTTTTAATTACTAATAACTAAATATGTCATTTAACTATAGAGTAATGGTATTTAAACCATGTTAAATACACAATCTCGAAGCTCAACCTTGGTGTAAGCATTTGCAAATAATGTCTTGTATGCTCAACATACCAATGACCATAATAATGAATCCTACCATTGTTTACAAAGACAATTTTTTTTTTATTTTAATGTTTACTAGGATTTAGCATAGTATAAGAATCTTTACAATATTGTTTCACCTGGTATATACCTCAGATTAGAAGTTCTAGGTAGTAAAATCTACCATAGTAGTTATTAAACACTACATCTGAATAAAAGTGAGGCAACATTATGATAGTAATTTTACTATCATGAAAATCATGTACAAGGTTTATATTTCATAGGAATAACACTAATAATGTATTTACTTATGATTTAGAATTTATAAAAGTGGTAGTAGGCAATATTCTATCTTAGGATGATGTATCTAGTTACAAGAACTAAACTGATAATGTCATGGAAATTTCCAGGTTGTAGTTTCTACATGATGCAAGTAACAATTATATTGGAACATTATAAATTAAGGGGCATTGTATATAGTTACAATGATACAAGCAACAAAGAAATAGTTTAAGTAGTAAAGTCTATAACTTGATGCTTAGCATACTGACATACAAACAAATAGGTTAATAAATTCCATGGCTAGTAAGAAAAAGACAAAATAGAAACATGTACTCTAATGGAAATATTTACTATATAGATTGATAGGAGTACTTCCATGAATAAGAGACACTACATTTAAACATAACATTCGTTATATAAGCATGTTAAAATGAAACTAAAGGTATGACTAAGAACTTGAGCTTTAAGCTCACACTAAGTATCTATTGTTTCGCTGAGTATGATAAAGATAACGATATTTATATGTAAACTTGAATACCATCTCATAAAACAGAAAAACAATAGAAAACAATTAATTCACCTCACCATAGCTTTCTTGAGAATAATCAGTTTATTTACTAGCATATTAACATGCAAACAGAAACACTTCTTGCTACCTTATGAATTAAACTTCTACTTGATCGATCGTTACCTGTTGAAATTGTAAGAACCAACAGTCCATCTACGTTAGCATAATGCTAAGTAAGCCCAAGATTTCAAAGATAGATTTCACCTAATTGCCAAACAGTAAACTTATCAGTACAACTAGAAACAACTGAATACAGGTCAGATACATAACATATCAAAATTAAATGGTATTATTTTTTATGTGTTTGAAGTTAATCAATACATATTTTTAACTGTTTCATTTTTCCGCTAGCCGCTAGTAGTTATTAAACTGCAACTGTAGACATTTTATGTTACATTAGAATTTTAAAATTTTTGTGAAAATTCGGGGTTATGACATGTGGTATCAGAGCATAAGGTTCAAACACTTGGCCTTGATGAAGCTCAACTTGCTTTTATGAAACAATGTATTAAATCATTTTGCTGATGTTATTTTCTTTTAATGTTATTCAGCATGGAAATTTGTTTCTGAGTTTAACAACAGTTATGGAAAGACTGGAGGAATCTGCGAAAGAGGAATCTCCCTTTACTAAACAAGAAAACTTACAAAGAGACCCTATACAAGAAGACATGACCACTAATTACACAGAAATTTTACAAACAGTAAAAGAATTAAAATCTAAAATGGAATCTTTTAGAAAAGAAAATGAGAGGATTCTGACAGCTCAAGAGGAGTTGAATCAGAGCCTAATAGAAAGATTTCAAACTAAGGGTAGGGGTAAAAGAGATAATTCAGAAGATATAAGCTACCAACATAAGTACAAAAATATTAAATAGACTAAAAATGAAAGCAACTCATTTTACGAAGTATTTAGTGATCAATGTAATTTTCATTCTACTAGTAATAGTAGTGAGGATAACCACTATACCAGAAAGAGAAAATATAAACCATAGGAAGAAATTTCTGGAGAGTTTAAAAAGATCAAACTGCCAACCTTTAATGGGGAAACTGAGAAGGGGGAGGAAGCGGAATCTTGGTTATCTGGGATGAAAAAGTACTTTCATATTTTATAACTATTCTAACCAATTAAAGGCTAGAATGGCTATCTATA
The DNA here is from genome assembly GCA_001517045.1 of Pseudotsuga menziesii. Taxonomy (NCBI): domain Eukaryota; kingdom Viridiplantae; phylum Streptophyta; class Pinopsida; order Pinales; family Pinaceae; genus Pseudotsuga; species Pseudotsuga menziesii. Next base: position 62,121 of record LPNX010140834.1, on the reverse strand, counting down.
ATCTTTTAGGGAAAGATGATATATGGTGGAAAGATTTAAAGAGAGTGAAAGGAATAAAAGAGAATAACATAAATTGGATTATCTTCAAGAATTACTTTAAAAATAAATTTTTATCTGAACAATACTATGAAGAAAGAGCTAAAGAATTCTATGAGCTTAAACTAGGTACAATGACAATGAAAGATTTGAACAGTAAGTTTTTAAGTCTACTTAGGTATGTACCATACCTTGTAGATGAAAAGCCAAAGGTACAACGGTTTCTTAGCTATCTACCTTATCACATAAAGGATAGGATTGAGTATGACAATCCTAAAACTCTGGAAGAAGCTATGAGGAAAGCTAATTTTTGTTATGAATAGAATAGGAAAAAGGAGAGTATGGCCAACTCGAAGGCCAAAAAGAATAATAATTATGATCAGAAGAAGAAAGAGTTTGTTCCCAATCGGAATTCTAAAAATAATAGGGCTAGAAATTTTTATAATAAGAATTTCCAAGTGAATAAGAATAATTCACCAAACAATCAGAACAATCAAAAGAGTAAAGAGTATGTTAATAATCATGGTAATTACATGAAAAAATTTGAACGAAAAGACCCCATAATGTGTTGTTAGTGTAATGGTCCAAATTATGCCTCAGTCTATCCTAATCGAAAAACGACTGTCAGCAATATCCATACAATATAGAAGGAAATGACTGTGGGAGATTTAGCGAGAACTATGCCCAGGATCAATGCAGCCTTGGAGAATCGACAAGCAGATTATCAAACTTTCATGGTTGAAGTAGAAGGTAAGATAAACCAAAAACCCATAGCTATTTTAATTGATCCAGGAGCTATTTTAAGTCATAATTCACCTAATTTGGTAGAAAAATGTAAGCTGCCAGTTGAAAAGTTTGTAAGTTCTTGGTTGGTTCAGTTAGCTACTAGTGCAAAGAGAAAGGTAACTAGTTTGGTAAAAAATTGTGCAGTAGTTATGGATCAATTTGAAACTTTTGTAAAGCTTAATGTACTACCTTTGGGTTCTTATGACATACTAATCGGTATGGATTGGTTAAGGCAACATAGGGTGATCTCAAACTACTATGATAAAAGCTTTACTTGTATAAATAATGATGGAAAATCAATAAGTGTAAAGGAAATCCCTAGAAAAACAATTGTAAGGAATATATCTACTCTGCAGCTCAAGAGATCTGTTAGGAAAGGTTGTAAGGCTTATGCAGTAATAGTAACTAATGAGGAAAATCTAAAAAATCAGATAAATTAAAGTTGGAGGATATACCAGTTTTAAAAGAGTATGCAGATGTATTTCTGGAAGAAATTCTAGGACTACCTCTGAAAAGGAAACTAGATTTTACCATTGAGGTAGTACCTGGTGCAGTACCCAGATCAAAGGCCCCTTATCGAATGAAAATAATTGAACTTATTGAACTTAAATCATAATTAAAAGAACTTATTGAGAAAAAGTAAATTCAACCTAGTGTGTCTCCCTTTGGGGGGGACCTGTCATCTTCATTAAGAAAAAGGATGGAACACTATGACTTTACATAGATTACCATTAGTTGAACAATATGACTATTAAAAATAGATACCCGTTGCCTCACATATATGATTTCTTTGATCAACTACGTGGAGCTACAGTGTTTTCAAAAATTGATTTGCGGTCTAGACATCACCAAGTTAGGATTAAAGATGAAGATATTTTTAAGACAACTTTTAGGACTCGATATGGCCATTACGAGTTTGTCATCATGCCATTGACGCTTACTAACTCCCCAGCTATTTTTATGTGTTTAATGAATAATGTAATGCATAAAGATTATGATAAGTTTTTGGTCATGTTTATCGACGACATGTTAATCTATTCTAAATATGAAGAAGAGCATAAAGAACATTTAAAACTAATTTTGCAGGAGTTGTGAGATAATTGACTCTTTGAAAAGTTTAGTAAATGTGATTTCTTTAAGGATAAAATCCAGTACTTAGGTCTTAAAGTGACTAAGGAAGGAATTTCGATGGATCTCAAAAAGATAAAGGCGGTTGAAGATTGGCCAGTTCCTAAAGAGGTAACTTATGTTCGATCCTTCATGAGAATTACCAGTTATTACCAGAGGTCCATTGAAGGGTTTTCGAGAATCACCAATCTGATAACCTCTTTGCAGAAGAAAGGAAATAAATTTGATTGGAATCAGAAGTGTGAGGATAGTTTTAAAAAGTAAAAAACTTTATGAACCAGTGCACTTGTTTTAAGAATAGCTGATCCAAATAAAGATTTTGTAGGGTGTACTGATGCCTGCAATGATGGTTTAGGTGGAGTATTGACTCAAGAAGGGCATGTTATTGCTTCTAAATCTAGGAAATTAAAAATTCATGAAAAGAATTTTGCAACCTATGACCTGGAATTAGCTGTTGTCATACATGGTCTGAAGATGTGGCATCATCATTTAATTGGAAGAAAATTTATTCTAATGACAGATAATAACAGATGAAAATATCTCCTAGATCAACCTAACCTAAATCCTAGACAAGCTAGGTGGCTAGATTTTCTAAGTGAGTATGTAACATCACCGTAAAACTGAGACTAAGTTTAGTGAAAAAAGGGGTAAATTATGCTCCTTTCAAAAGGTTCTTTTATAACAAGTTGACTTATGTCCATGTCTGAAATAATAACCATTAAGTGTGACATTATCCTTAGCATCTATTCATATAATTACCCATACATTTAATAACATACACTTGATTCATTAGTTCAAAACCATAGTATACCTAAGCAATAATTGTGTCCTTTAGCCCTCCAATTGACGTCAACAACATCTTCTTTTGGACTAACCAATCAACAATTTATACCATCATTATGATCAAACTCAAGAGTTACATACAACCATAATTGTCACATGCCCATTTTCACATACCTACATTATCCAGACGAAATTTAATAAATTCCTCTAGATAATAGATTTGCTTATCCGCAACTTTGTTGCTATTCATGACACATTATATATTATTATAACTCCATAGTATGTGGGCTTACTCTTAATGGCATTTCTCACATTTCCTTGGAACTTTATCCTCCTAATGAAGGCTTTACCCTGTACTATGACATAATGTACTTCCATGTGCACTACAATGCTAACCCTGAAAAGTTATAATATTTTGAGCCGCAATGCATTTTAATTAGACATGATATGTTAGACTCCAATGGAGAACTTCCTATGTGCAAATTCCAACTATCATTTCCAATGCATGTTCAATTTTTTCCTATCACATTGGCACATACATTTACTGTAACTGACGTAAAATGCCCGCAAGGTATTGAATTCATTATCTATCTAAAACCTTCATCATAATAAGTTATTTATTTACAAAATGAATTAAGCATAGCTCCTTCAGCTTATAGGGTGAATATCACATGATACATTTATCTAACATCATATATTTAACCACATAACACTATTTACCTTGGTTGGAAACTGTAAGCGTTTTCATCATCAATGCATTTAAAAAAATACTATGTGCTGTACAAAACTCATTATAATAACTTTTATTGATTATCTTCTACAGTAGCAAAATCCATTAACAAGGTTGCAGAACAGCATCAAATGTACACAAACAATGTGAGGAAAGGAAAAAATTCAGACACATGAAAATGAGACAGACACAAATGTACAAGGTTCACCCCGTTCTTGGGGTTACGTGCACCAAACCATTGTATTATGCAAAATTCATTCAACAAAATAGATTCTGCAACATCATAATTGCCATAAATTCTTCCTTTTCTTCTCATAGACTCTAACCACTACACAACAAATGTTTTAGAATCATAATAGGTTCTGTCTTTGTCTCCCATTAAAATCCACGCATACCACCCTCTGAAACAACGCTAAATTATTATCTCGAAACAACAGTAAATTATTATGCAACCCCAACTATACAACCGCAATATTGTCGTATTTTACAATAATGCGTCCTATAAATTCCAAAACAAATAAACCCTTAAGATACAATAAATTTGGCATCATTACAAGTGGGTATGATTATCTACATTTGTTTCATGTGTATGTTTCATTCTTAATCTACAATTATCAAGACCACTACACTATACCACTCACAGTATACTTGGCTATATCCACAAGAGGCATGAAATAAAAAAGAAATTTAAAACAACTCATTTCAAATTTCAATCAAATAAGAAAGGAGTAGCAACCTTATAACCCTCAAGTCGAGGTTCCTATATATATACATAAACAAAAATCAAATTAAAAATTTATGTTTAGTCTCAAAACATGGAGAACCTGACTTTCCCAACCAAATAAGGCTAAACATTGTTTAAAGACAACATCTACTTTTTTATGCAAAACGCATATCTTAGAAAGATAGTAAATACTAACTGACACAATCTCAACACCATAATACACAATGATTTGGTTTTTAGGCAACCCGCATCTCTGAGAAAATCACCCATCCAAAATTCTTACCAATCCCACTGAAATAGTCCAGGAGAGATGGGGGTTTGTGCAGAGATGTGGGTCTCTAATGAGTATGGTTGTTCAAAGTGAACAAGGCAGCATTTATACAAGATGTAAGTCATATATTTCTACCACTATGCAGAGCTATCAAAACCATTTTTCCTTCATTATCGTGCCTCTTCCAAAGCAAGGAACGAGTATAGCATTAACTCAATATCTCACGATCATCATATTTTATCTCTACCGGAAGGAAAAATGGAAACAAGAACTATAGAGAACCTCGAAGTTTTTCTAAGAAAGGACACCGTGGGATTTAACGAAGTCTGTAATGAAACTTCAAAGGAATACATTGATCTAATATACCCTACTCTGTCAAATACACAGCCAAGCATAAATCCATCTGGAAAAGGAAGAAAGGACCCAAATAAGGGGGACTTAGATCCAGGCTTAAACAAATGCTAGTGAACATAAATTTTCCAAGTCTAGAAGCTGAAATCTCAATTCTTATCAATGATCATGGAAAAAAAAAAGTTGGCATTCCAGATGGGAGCAAACTATAAGCTCAAATCCACAAGGTTCTAGATTAGAAAGCAAATCTAAGATCGAAATGCAGAAAATACCCTCATTAAGAGCCAAGAGGTAAATCTTCTCTTCAACAGGCACAAAAAAATATATAAACCAGATTTAGATGTAGAGATTCTTCCATACCCTATATCTTAAACATCATCATAAAAATTACCTTCATCCTTGGCACGCCATAACTTGATCAATACTTACAGGAAATCCAATAGCCTGTTTCGGATTTCCACTCGATTCGTGGGTTAGAATACACCGGAATGGGCGCTCACCAACCTCATGGATCAAAATCGCAGAGGTTATTTTCTTAGCGCACTGGGACCGATCCTTTCCCTAATGCCTAGTTCGTTCCTCCTCTCCATGCAGAAAAATGCAGAGTTTTTCTTGTAACCCCAAGATCGTTCCTCGTAGGGAGCGCAAGTATTTATCTCTTTTTTTTCAATGACCAAATGGAGATTTTGCCTTTTCTCATGATCTGGAATGTATATAAATCTTGGTGAAATCCCTAACGCCTCTATCAACACTTATGCATGCCGTGTAATGTCTCCACAATCGGTGCCAATTTGTTCACAATAAAATAAAAGCTCCCGGTTCAACGCCTCTCAAAAATCAAGGGAGTTTAAATGACACCATCAAAATTTATGGCTATAAAGCCAGAAAGGATTCTGTAATCGGTCTATTACGTGAGGTAAATTCAATACTCCATTTTAATATGGTATTCTTGTTCTATCAAAAATATGTATATGTGATAATATATATGCATATATATATATATATATATATATATATATATATACACGTAATCACTTTTAGTTCCCCAACTACACATAATATATATATAATTTCTTTTTACCATCAGATGCCTTCACTTATATAAGGCTCTCTTATTGTGTATGAAATTCCTTTTCATATATATACATGTTCTGTTATTTTTTTGGATATCATAATATATATATATATATATATGTTTTTTCCAATACCTTTGATTAGTGTAAGGTGGCAGTAACTACATCGTGGTGGAGGTTTTCTATTCTTCATAAAAACCTCTTTATGATCTATTGTATAAGTTGTAGTTACTCTTAGGTTATTAGAGTGCTTTTCATGTGATGATCGCCTCATGTTCGAACACTAAGCTCGCATGTTGGTAATCAGTAGTTTACCCATTAAGCGCGTGACTAAGAAGTGACTTACGGTCGAAGGTGAGGATGGAAGCTTGATTCCCTCATTAACACTGCAATTGTTCCCCATTACCTTTACTCGACCTCCAAGGTTTTTCCCTCATTGTTTACCCATCCCTTACTGGATTAGTTTTCAATTTGTTTTTTCCCAATGTTCTTCAGTTCTCCTAATCCTTCGAAATTAGGGAAGAAATCCCTTAACTTACTAGGTTTTACTGGTGGGGCCTTGGCCTTGAGCTCCTCACCAGAAAAAAAGTACAATAAATATTCGTAAACATGAAATATCCAGGGTATAAGAGAGGGATGTTACATCCTCTCCCCCTTAAAATAACACCATCCTTGGTGTTCTTGTTTTCCACCAATTTCCTTCTTCCATTCTATCATCTTTTCTTGTTTTCATCCTTTTCATCTTGATCTTGTGTGATATTTCCATATCTTCTCAAGTCACTATCATTCAAGACCTGTAGTTTTCCTGCAACAAGTTCGGGTCTAGCCCAATTTTTTTAGCACATCATGTAGAAAATTATAATTCAACTTAAACTAAGCCACAGATTCTTTTGCATTGTAGCAAATTTGCAATTTTCTAGTTTTCATTGGTGTCATGGTACCCAATCATTTTCATAATGCAATTTATTCATCAATACAACATAATTACTACCATTTGGGGGTTGGTTTTATCTCCAACCTTTGGATAATTATGTCATCCTTGACCTGAGGAAATGGTCCTCACATTACCCATTCAACATGTAATAGTTACTTGGAAATATGTCAATACGTTTTATGTTCATTTTTGTCTCCAAACTCTCCCTTGAGTTTCTTTTCCATTTTGGTGTGGACTTACAACAATTTCTAAGGTTACTCTCCCTTTTAACCACTAGTTAAAAGTTTTCCCCTCAGTGACATCAAGCACCGTCCTATCTTCTAGACGTCTAATTCTTCCTAGGTCTTTTTGCCACACCATATTCCTAACACCAATGTGCTCACACAGTAATCGCTTGCCTAACACCATTGTCCTCCTGCAACACATATGCCTAACACCAATGTGCTCATGCGGAAATCACTTACCTAACACCATGGTGCTCCCATAGCATTCATATTTTTCCTTTTCCGTATAAAGTATAAATTTTAACTTCGACTACTTGTAACACACACTCCTTGGTGCTTATGACTTTACTGTCATTGTCTTGATTCATGAATCGGCTATGTGGTTAGTCAAAGCATCTATCGATAACTTAGAATTCAATTAATCATTTAATCATTATTTATGAGTTATATAACCTTGCAAATCATCTATAAACATTACTCCTTACTCATTTCTGAGTAATTCAGCGCAACTTACATACACAAGTGGATTTATATACCATAATGCATGTCGATTATAGCAATGGTCATACTCTTGCTAAAGCTTGCAATATTAGTATGTAAATAACATCATCCACATTTAATCCTTCGTTATAAAACCTTGATATTTGACAATTATAATAAGTAAAACATCACCCATACTTAACCTCATTATTTACGGCAGCAATTATTTTTCTAACAGTCAACTCCGACTGATAGTGTTCCTGGAATATCCTGCAATGTTAGCATATAACATTATACAACATTCATCAACTCACTTATTTTCAATATCAATATCTTTAGTCATACCAAATCATCTATTATTTGGATAATTACTAGGGATATTCCAACTTTATACCACATTCATCAGTGGTAATGCTAGGGACATGGAAATTCCAATAACATTAGTAATCCAAAGTAACCAAAGTAAACTATTATGATAATTTCATACCTCAACTACTTATGTCATGTCTTACCACTATTCTAGTTCATCAAAATGGGAGCCTTTATAGAGGTGTACTCCTTCCGTATGACCCATAACATTAGGCAGAACACGTCATGCTATTCACCTTACTTGTATTGTGGTCCAAGTTCATAGGCAGTCTAGTTTTTTTCTTTTCCTTTTCTTGCAGAAATACTGTAAGGAATGTTGTCGTTTTTCATGAAAATATATAAGGAGATCAACCATGCCAATGAAAATCTATAGATATCTCAATATTCTTTATGTGCATAACCCAATTCCTTGCACTCTATTAATTATATGTAAAGGGTACATTATAACAGTGCTATATTGTACTAACTTGAATTCTCTTCCTAGCAATTCTGAAATTCAAATCCTACCTTTACTTAGCATATATTTTTGTATGCTCATGGTACTCAACATTCACAAGTTTATCAACAACTTCTGATAAAAAGTTAATATTCACTAAGAATTTATTGTTACACACAGGTTAGAAAACATTCACTTCTCTCATAATTCACTTATTATGTGTAACGACTAACCATTTCCTAGGTTTTATTAGTTCATGATAGTCAGACTAAAGTAACCAAGCATAATCCTTCCTTATGACCCATGCATTAAGGACCGAAGGCGTATGATGGTTATGGGCACACATATAGGTGACAGAGTTTTGTCAAAAACTAATGGACCCAAAATATTTGAGAAACATTATTTCCTACCTTTGATCTAAATGCTCAGTCAAAAATTTACTTTGGCTATAATTAGTCATGCACCTTAATTATTTATTACAAACATCTATATTCGATCATCTTTGTTCGACTAACATGTATCCATACAATTTAATGCAATCGTTTCATTACTGGTTTTACATGAGATTCCAAATGTAAAGAGGTGCTTTCGTATTTTACATAGGCTTAGTATTGGTAACATTTATTTAATACAATTTTTATTTTGTATAATCTTGATAGTGCAACATATTTTTTAGCATGGCTACTACTTTAGCATTACTTACCTTTTGCTTAAACCATTTTACTATACGTGATAGTTTGCGGCTAATCTTTTTGAGAGTTTTCAGGGGTAATACAGTTACTCCTAAACGATCAACTATCAAGTTCCCTTTAATAGCTATCTTCAGGTAATTTTTACGTAAGTTATAAATACATACATATATATAATTAGATGGCTTTAAGACTTTGGAGTGTACTCTCATGATCCACTTACATTTATTTATTACATTGATTAACCCCAAATTAGGTCTAGAAGACCTTAAATCAAATTCAATTTTCATTAGATCCTTAGCAGTCCTATATTTTATTGTTAGTGATGTAACCCTTTCCCACTAGTCCTTAACAACAATTGTTCGACGGTTTTCAAAGTTACCTATTTCAATTTGTCAACCTTGCAATTCTAAGAATCCTTTATATACGAAAGTCATTAGTAGTGGGTTCAACTATACATGTAGGTTTCAAAGGTCACTTTTCAGCAATTCAAAATTACTATTTAAGATAGAGATTTCTATAGTACCTTCATCGACCATGAATTTTTCTAGGAAGGATTCTATACTTCATTAAAATTTATTGGCGCGACTCAAATAGAGACGAAGCAATCATCTTAGCCATTCGTAAACCTACTCGGAAGTAATCAAGGAATTTAACCAAATAATTGTGCACTTACATGATCAGACCTGACATTGAACTGGTAAAAGTAATGGGCCATCTTTGTTGTGATTTTGAGAAAAAAATGTTCCACCTTCTCCTACACAACTACAAGGTCAAAAATATCTGCGTTTGGTATATCTTATGGTATTTTTATTGCAGAACAATGTAAACTTATTGATTCCTGTTATCAAAAGGCAAACTCAATCATTAGATCCAAGCAAAATATGTAGGAGCATTTTGAGCCCAAATAGGCCCAAGTGTTTGAACTCTCGCTCTAATACCATACGTAACATCACCCTAAAATTGAGAATAATTTTAGTGAAAAATGGGGCAAATTATGCTCCTTTCACAAGTTTCTTTTATAACAAGTTGACTTATTTCTATCTCTGAAATAATAACCATTAAGTGTGACATTATCCTTAGCATCTATTCATATAATTACTGTCACGTCCCCGGTTTTGACCCCGCTTGCATGATGTATATATTGTAATTAATCATGGTGAGGAGCTCAAGGCAAAAGCCCCACCATCGATTTGGTCATGTATGTTTCGGCAATGGGGATAATTGTCGATGGTATGTCGTGCTATCCGGCACATTATAATTCGGCATCATGTAAACCCGCACATCAATTAAAATAAACCACAACCAGCTACGGCAGTGCAACATTAAATGAAAAGGGCATGGTTCCAAAGGATAAGGGGTGGGGATGTCAAACCTTGGTTATGGGGAAAAACCCATGTTTTATTACCTTGTGGTTTTCTACCTTGGTTATTTGTCACCTTTCTTGTCTTACCCAACCTCTTTCAACCTCTTTAATGTTCTGTTGGGTAGTTGGGCAGCTATGGCTGTTGGTGGATGGGCAGTTATTGCCTTTGGGAGTGGGGAGGCAGGACTATCAGTCCTTTGCCCACATCCACACTCCACCCACGACTCCATGCTTTCCCTGCCTGTTCTGTTCTCCTCACGCGCCTGTTCATTGTGCCGATCGTGCATTCTCTCCACGGTCTGTTCACTTCTATCCATGAATTGTCTGTTGGCTCCTCACGCACGAGCTCTGGACATTTTTGGGTCTCATGCAGGTTTTCTTCCTCTCCCCCACGAGTTGCTGAGCACCCACGAACTGCAAATTGCATCATTCCTGTTGTGTGTGCATCCACAGACAAAAACGGAGCCGTTTTTCCTCACGCAGGGCCTCCATTGTCTCTTCCTTTCCTTGTTGGTCCGGATTGTTTAACCACGCACTGGTATTCTTATGTTTGGGGTGCTCATGAAGAGCTGAGAGCCATTCTCTTGCATCCATGACTGACTGTGAAGGGCCATTCACATTTTTGGCTGTCTCACAGCCTATTTGGGCCATTTTACCCGGCTGTAAGTTGTGCACACTCATAAATTCGGGGCTGTAGTTTTCCCCATGTTGTGAATGTCTTTACTGTTACGTCTGGAGCTGTTGTAAATTCGAATGAGTCATTTTGGCCACGATAGGGCCTAGAATGACTCAGAATTCGTTTTCCCTGTTTAAGCTGTGACAGCTGAGTAATTGCCTGAGTGCAATGGTTGGTCTTCTGACTGTGCTGGCTTGGCTTGTCTGTTGAAAGCCTGTGAAACCCAACTGTGTTGGTTTGATGTTTATGACCCCTTGACTATGTGCAAGCCTGTAATTTGTCCCCTTAGTCCTTGAGGAATCATGCCCAGCTCGGGGGTGGCAGCGTTGCTGAGAGATTGATGAGCAAGCTGGCCTATGGTTGGGTGGAACGTTGCAGCGACGTAGCTGGTTGCGGGTCAAATTATTCATCAATAGATAAGTGCCGTTGTTTACTGCATCTCTGTAATTTATATTGATGTTCGAATGCTGGAATGTGTTTGTGTTGCTTCCGCTGTATGATCAATGATAAATGCATCTGTGTATGCTTGTAAGTTTCAATTTCAGCATTTGAATTCTGTTTATGTTCATGGGGCATTTTGCCCTGTTGTATTTGATGTGTTGGTCGCGTCCTCTTCACCGGTTGAGGGACGGGGACGTGACAATTACCCATACATTTAATAACATACGCTTGATTCATTAGTTCAAAACCAAAGTATACCTAGGCAATAACTATGTCCTTTATCCCTCCAATTGATGTCAATAACATCTTATTTTGTACTCACCATTCAACAATTTATACCATCATTATGATCAATCTCAAGAGTTACATACAACCATAGTTGTCACATTGCCATTTTCACATACCTACATTATCAAGACAAAATTTAATCAATTCCTCTAGATAACATATTTGCTTATCCTGAACTTTGTTGGTATTCATGACACATTATATATTATTATAACTCCCTAGTATATGGACTTACTCTTAATGGCATTTCTCACCTTTCCTTAGAAATTTATCCTCCCAATGAAGGCTTTACCCTGTACTATGACATAATGTACTTCCATGTGCGCTACAATGTTAATCCCCAAAAGTTAATTTTTTTTTATCCACAATGAATTTTAATTAGACATGATATGTTAGACCTCAATGCAGAACTTCCTATGTGCAAATTCCAACTATCAATTCGAATACATGTTCAAGTTTCTCCTATCACATTAGCACATACATTTACTGTGACTGACGTAAAATGCTTGCATGGTATTGAATTCATTACCTATCTAAAACCTTCATAATAATAAGTTATTTCTTCACAAAATGAATTAAGCATAACTCATTTAGCTTATAGGGTGAATATCACATGATACATTTATCTAAAATGAAATATTTAACCACATAACACTATTTACCTTGGTTGGTGTTGGGATATAATAAACCCACTCATACACTTAGGATAAAATAATTAATCAATAATGATTAATTATTCACCCACTAGCTTAATTAGTTGGCATCCACTTGCACCTTAAATTCAATGCATGCCATCCATATCCTAGGAATGATTTATTTCTGATTCTGGAATTAGTATACAGGACCATATAGCAGATTTTGCTTTTTCTGCTTTTTCTGCTTTATCCTGCTTTTCTATGGATAAGATAAAAGCTAGTCAACTAGGAAATTGGGTGCTTTTGTTTCCAACCCATCCCCCATTAGTTTTTCTCCATGATAATATTATTTCCATCTCCTTGACAACTCACTCATGCTTTTGCCAACTCGTGAGGTGCTTGGTAGATTGGAAAGTGCTTTATGGGGTTTATCATAATTAGTAAGCCTCCTTTTATGAGCTATCTTGAGTTGTCTTCATGCAAATCATTTTTCCTTTATAAGGATGTATTACCTATGTAATAATATCAATTATCATTTATTGATCATTCATTAATGTGTGTTCATTAATTCTTCTTCTTCTCTCATTATGCTAATTCTCTACAATTCTCTGTGAGGTTAATTGTGTGCTTAGATCCTTAGCTAGTTTATGAAATTCCTTATGCCATCAAGGCCTTAGAATTTCTACATGATATCAGAGCTAAGGTTCTCAAAGTTCAAGTTCTACATGCTATTAGAGCCGAGGATATCAAAGCTCTACATGATATCAGATCTTTGAGAGTTCATTAATTAATCCTCCTTTTTCAGATTTGCAGGTTTATTTTGCAGGTTCAACTTTGAATGGATTCAAAAATATCAGTTTCTCTTCTTTCTCCATTCACAAGATATTCAGAGTGGAAACTGAAGATGATTTCATATCTAAAGAGACAAGGTCTCTATGAGATATCTATTGGAGCTGGTGAAGAATCTTATGAAGAGCCAAGTGACTGGTTGAATGACTGTGACAGAGCAATTGGAGCTATTTGTCTATCTATCTCTCCATGCATGCGCTACCTTATTGATTTTGTTGATTACCCAAAATATCTCTGGACAATATTGGATAGAGTTTTGGAAAAGGACAATGAGGATCCTTCTAGCTATGTGGAGAGTGCCTCTAGCTCCTTAATGATTTCTCTCTCTCAAGATGTCTTAGCCTCTACAGTCTCTGATGAAGTTGATCATGAAGAAGAAATTTCTCATATAGTTCCTGTTGCTACTACTCTCTTTGATTCGAATGCTTCCTCTTTCAATCAAGAAGCAAATATTGAAGAGCCATATTTTTCTGTGCTTCTTGAAGTAGAAGATCTTGATTCATCTTCTCATGATGCTGTTGATGAAAAAGAAGTGACTAATGGAGCTACTATTGCTATTGATGATTCACTCACACATTCAGTGTTCTCTATGTCTTCTATCATGGATTCTGAGATCCATATGCCAGACCTCTCACACCTTGTGCATGCCTCTCCTCTTGATGGTGCACAACCCAATGATTTCCAGGATGCTTGCTTAGCCAAATCAAGATCCTTCAATATTTCCTTCACATCATTGGATTTCAGTTGTTCTACATGGTCCCAGGTTCCATCCTATAGCTGTCCTTGATCCAGGTGAGCAGATTTATCTTCTTCCCAAGAAGAAGATTCCTCCAGACATTAGCATTTAGTTTGGAGTAGCAGCAACACCAGCAGTTCAACAATTTTGGTATTTCTTTTCATGTCCTTCTTGAGGGAGGATTTTCCCCTTGAGGTTTTGCCTCTTTCCTCATTTCTTTGGACAATATAAATTGTAAAAGGGTGACCATATCTTTATTCATGGGCCCTATATGCATATATATTTATGATTAGTTCATAAATATCATCATAAAGTCAGGCTTAAAGGGGGGTGTTGGGATATAATAAACCCACTCATACACTTAGGATAAAATAATTAATCAATAATGATTAATTATTCACCCACTAGCTTAATTAGTTGGCATCCACTTGCACCTTAAAGTCAATGCATGCCATCCATATCCTACGAATGATTTATTTCTGATTCTGGAATTAGTATACAGGACCATATAGCAGATTCTACTTTTCCTGCTTTTTTCTGCTTTATCCTGCTTTTCTATGGATAAGATAAAAGATAGTTAACTAGGAAATTGGGTGCTTTTGTTTCCAACCCATCCCCCATTAGTTTTTCTCCATTAGCATATTATTTCCATCTCCTTGACAACTCACTCATGCTTTTGCCAACTCGTGAGGTGCTTGGTAGATTGGAAAGTGCTTTATGGGGTTTATCATAATTAGTAAGCCTGCTTTTATGAGCTAGCTTGATTTGTCTTCATGCAACTCATTTTTCCTTTATAAGGATGTATTACCTATGTAATAATATCAATTATCATTTATTGATCATTCATTAATGTGTGTTCATTAATTCTTCTTCTTCTCTCATTATCCTAATTCTCTACAATTCTCTGTGAGGTTAATTGTGTGCTTAGATCCTTAGCCAGTTTATGAAATTCCTTATGCCATCAAGGCCTTAGAATTTCTACAGTTGGAAACTGCAAGCATTTTCATCATCAATATATTTAAAATAATACTATGTGTAAACCAAAACTCATTATAATAACTTTTCTTGATTATATTCTACAGTAGGATAATCCATTAACAAGGTTGCAGAACAACATCACATGTACACAAACAATGTGAGGAAAAGAAAACATTTAGACACATGAAAATGAGACAGATACAAATGTTCGTGGTTCACCCTCTTCTCGGGGTTACGTCCACCAAACCATTCTATTATGTAAAATTCATTCGACAAAATACATTCCGCAAAATTATGGTTGCCGTAAGCTTTTCCTATTCTTCTCATAGACTGTAACCACTAAAGGACGAGTGTTATAGAATCATAACAAGTTCTGTCTTTGTCTCCTAATAAAATCCAGGCATCCCACCCTCTGAAACAACAGTAAATTATTATCTCGAAACAAGAGTAAATTATTATGCAACCCCAACTATACAACTGCAGTATTTTGGTATTTTACAATAATGCGTCCTATCAATTCCAAAACAGATAAACCCTTAAGATACATTAAAGTTGGCATGGTTACAAGTGAATATGATTATCTACATTTGTTTCATGTATATGTTTCATTCTTAATCTGCAATTACCAATACCATTACACTATACCACTCATGGTATAATTGCCTATATCCATAAGAGGCATGAAATATGAAAGAAATTTAAAACAACTCATTTCAAATTTCAATCAAATAAGAAAGGGGTAGCGACCTTATAACCCTCGAGTAGAGGTTCCTATATATATACATAAACAAAAATCAAATTAAAAATCTATGTTTAGTCCAAAAACACAGAGGGCCTGACTTTCCCAACCAAAGAGGGATAAACGTTGTTTAAAGACAACATCTAGTTTTTGATGCAAAATGCATCTCTTAGAAAGACCGTAAATACTAAATGACACAATCTCAGCACCATAATACACAACGATCTAGTTTTTAGGAAACCCACATCTCTGAGAAAATCGCCGATCGAAAATTCTGACAAATCCCACTGAAATAGTGGAGGAGAGATGGCGGTCTGTGCCAAGATGTGGGTCTCTAACAGGTATGCTAGTTAAAAGTGAACAAGGCAGTGTGTATACAAGATGTAAGTCATATCTTTCTACCACTATGCAGAGCTATCGAAACCATTTTTCCTTCACTGGTGTGCCTCCTCCAATCCAAGGAACAAGTATAGCATTAACTCAATCTCTAACGATCATCATATTTTATCTCTACCAGAAAGAACAATGGAAACACGAACCTTAGGGAACCTCAAATTTTTTCTGAGAATGAACGCCATGGGATTTAGCAAAGTCTATAATGAAACTTCAAAGGAAGACATTGATCTACTATACCCTACTCTGTCAAATACATAGCCAGGCATAAATCCAGCTCGAAAAGGAAGAAAGGACCCAACATGGTTAAGGGAACACAATATTTCTAAGCTATAGCCGACAATAAATAAGGGGGACTTAGATCCAAGCTTAAACAAATCCTAGCGAACATAAATTTTCCAGGTCTAGAAGTTGAAATCTCAATTCTTATCAATGATCATGGAAAAAAAACGTTGGCATTCCGGATAAAAGAGAGATATAAGCACAGATCCATGGGGATCTAGATCAGAAAGCAAATCTAAGATCCAAAGGCAGAAAATCCCCTCATTAAGAGCTGAGAGGTCAATCTTCTCTTTAACAGGCACATAAAAATATATAAACTAGATTTAGATGCAGATATTATTCCACACACTATATCGTATACATCATCATAAACATTACCTTCATCCTCGCCGCGCCATAACTCGATCAATACTTACAGACAATCCAATAGACTGGTTCAGATTTCTACTCAATTCGTGGGTCAGAATGCACCAGACTAGGCGCTCACCAACCTCATGGATCAAAATCACAGCGGTCATTTTCTTAGCGTGCTGGGATTGATCTTGTAATATCCCTATTTCCAGTCCTTACATAATTTGTAATTTTGGAAGATCATCTGTACTTGTTTTTTGGTGAGGAGCTCAAGGCCAAGGCCCCACTAGAAAACACCTTGTAACTTGTAAGAGTTAAGTCCCCAAGTTCAGAACTCAGGTATTAACAAAAACATTCGACGAGAAACCGAGTCAACTAGGGGGAGAGGCTAGAGGCTAATGACACCTTGGGGATCTAGTAAGTTTAACCTAGTCTCCTTACGATATTAAAGAGGTACTAAAGGTAAGATTCGTAATCTCCAAATTTTTCTTAAGAGAGAAAAAAAAACATATATGAAAATATACACATGAACATAAATGGAGTAATACATATATATAGATTTATATATATATATACCCTACACATGTATATATATGTGTGTGTGTGTGTGTCTGTGTGTGTGTCTGTGTGTGTGTGTGTGTGTATTTAAAGAAAAGGGTATATATATGTAGGTTTAAAAGAAAGATATGAAAATGCATATTTTAAATAAAAAGCATGAAATGTGGTTAGGAGAATTTACCTAGATACATTATGGAAGCTAACTTTCATCCTGTTATGGAGGAATCCTGACAAAATCCTTTTTGCACCTTTGGCAATTTTAGGGAAATCCCTGCCATATGGTGAGCAGGTAGCGCTAGCTGATTTTCAGCCTGTTATGGAATCCTGACAGAAATAAAAGCTCTTACACCTTCGGCAATTTTTGGGAAGATCCCTACCATATGGTGAGTAGGTAGTGCCATGTGCCCTTAGCCTCCTCCTTTATTGTAGAAGATCTCATTTGAAAGGAGCTCTGGGTTTTAGTAGAGGGTAGGAAAAAAGAAACAACGATCATGGATTTTGAAAAATGATCTATTAGTATTACAAGGGGATCTCTGTGCTATTGATCAGCAACAATCTCTAATCCCTTCCCTTTTATATAAACATTAGGGCTTGGTGTTTGAGCAAAGAAAGGACCGAGGAGAAGAAGAAGCATGCGAGATCTGGAGGAGGGATTTTCCCATTTGGGGAGAAATCACAGTGTTGGTTCAAAGGAAGAGATGATGGATTTCCTTTAGGCTCCCTTTATGCTACCGGGAACACACTCTGCCTATGCTTGATCTACGTGAGTATGCTTCTGCTATATTTATTTTAGGGATTTACAAAACGTATGCTTCGATGGTAGGCAGGTATATGGGTGTTACAATATGCAAGAACCTACAAATGTTCCCCAAGCTCCTGTGAATCAATGATCCAAGAAGCTATGAACATGATTTCCTTGTATGCATGTGAACTTATGGTTTTATTTCCTAAAGTCCAACATGTAGTGCATCCAAAAGTGGTAAGAAAATTTTCCTTTATTAATCATCTTTTAAATAAATGATATCACTACTCTTGGATACTTGGGTAATGAAGATAAAGCAAATTGAAATATAAATCAGCCTTTCCATTTCTAATAATAATATCAGTCATTCCATTTATTTGTAAGATCCATATTTTGTAATAATTATCAAAGAGCCTTTAAATAATAACTCTAGCCTTTCACCTGATTTAGACTATTTATCATCTTACAAAGATTAACAAACAAATCTTCCTCCTTAGATTCAATTTATTCAAAGAAGACCTTCACACCATGAGAACATAAAAATAATATATCGATAAGATGACCTCATCAAGGACACACAAAATGTAACATCCCCAAATAAACTAGGATAGAATCCTAGAAGGAAAACAAGTAACTCTATAGTTTTATCAAGGAGATTTAGTTATACCTAAATAGGTCATTTTCTATTTGTTATCCATAAGCAATTTGATGGGGAATCAATATAACATACATCTTCTTGTCTCTTTATTTTTTGCATGAGATCCTCATGCCATATTGCCATCCTCCTAAACCAACTTAAGTCGTAAAGGACAATTCATAATACAAACAAAGAAAACTAGGAGGTCATTTTCACTACATCCACATGCCACTTACTTTATAATGAGGCTATATAGGAAACATATACAAGTGCATAAAGGTTATGTTCATTTAAAATTACCTAGAGTTCCTTTATTTTTACCTTGATTTCTTGTCTTACATAGTGGATCAACTATTGTCCTGCAAGTACTTCAATAAATCTATACACATGGCAATTAGGAGGTTCTTACAATTTACATTTTACACAATAAACATGAACAACATAGGTATGACTAGTATAAATATCTGGGTTACAATATCATTGTATATTATTCATAACAACAACCTTTAGAAAGTCCATAATGACCATCTTATAGCACTCAACTTGGTGGATCAGAAATAAATACTATCCCTTCCATAGTCGGATATGTATAAGTTGTATGACATCTGCCACACTTTCAGCATATGGAAACTATCCTTCATTTCCCTTGCAATAATCTCTCTACATTCACCGGGTAATCTTCTCAAAAACATCATTCAGGGATATTAACACTAATCAAGGAAAGCAGGTTAGAGACAAGACTTGTTATTAGTAATCATCATCCTGAAATATTAACATCATTTAAAGGAAAACAAAATATCCAATTAATGCAATGACTGATCTGACTCAAAGCTTCACTTCGACTTTCCATACAACCAACTGATTCTATCTTTTATGCATTATTCTGCCTAGAGTCACCCCCGATCTTGAGCGAAGAACCCACTAAGGTAAGGGGAAACATTCCCAAGTGCTCTCAACATGTTCCACGGTTCGACCACACCATCTATCAACACACCGTTTATCAACACAATGTGATCCTGTTACCCAATTGGGTTCCATTACTCCGGACTGTACATAATGTAAGACTCCCTTTTCTCACAATATAATTTTCATTCCAGAAGTAAACCTTAATATTTTCCATAATCTTTTAGTTAAAGGATTAGCGTTTATAGATATTGTTGTGCAGATGATTTTGTAATCAGAGAATACAAAACAAAAAGTGAAAAGGATAATTATATATCTGGGTTAACGATTTCAATTTCAGCTTACAACTAGCAATGCATAGTGCTGGTTCTGTTCATTTTGGCATTAAATATTCATTTCACATACAAATGGGCATATAGGTGAAGGAAGTTTAGATCCAATATATACATATAATTTCACATATATAGAAAAGGTGTATTTAAAAAAATAAAGGGAAACCTCGCAAGAAAAATGGAGAAGGAATACAGCAGACAACCACTACATTCACAGAAGATGAAGAAACTACCATTCAGAGGCTTCAAATTCAATTGAAAAACCTACAATCATAGCAATTGACCACCCTGAGAACATTGCAAAGCATATTTCTGGATCTGCGATCGAAATCGGTGAATACAAAACAAGTTGCAAAGGTTAACCATTCATGGCGATTTCAAATTGACCTATATATAAAAGAAGTAGAATAACATGCAAGCATATTTCCGGATCTGCGATTGAAATTGGTGAATACAAAACAAGTTGCAGAGGTTAACCATTCATAGCGATTTCAGGTTGACTTATAGATAATAATAAAAAGAATAACATCCAAGCATATTTCCATATCTGCGATTGAAATTGGTCAATACAAAACAAGTTGCAGAGGTTAACCATTCATAGAGATTTTAGATTGACTTATAGATAAAAATAGAATAACGTGTAAGAATATTTTCAGATCAGTGACTCTACCTTCAGAAAACCAAATTCATGCAATGGGAAGCATGCAAAGGAATAACATACAACGGTTATTCTCCACTCATTCGACCCACAGTAAACCAAACACAGAACTGGGGATCGCATAAGCTTGGATTGGGTTAGTAATTAGGTGTCTAGTAATGCAAGGAAACCATGCAGGCGTAATCTGAGATCTCACCTCAAAAACGGCTCCACAATCTACCTATCCAGGAAACATGCAGAAAAGAAACATAATTAGGCTGGGATTTACCCAATAGCATAGCGATAGTCTACTGCTATCCCACAAAAAGGCAATCAATCCATACGAACAGCCTGCTGAAAGGAAATTTAACTGACAGGGATTTACCCAATAGCGATAGCCTATTGCTATCCCACATAAACAAAAGCAATCAGTCCATAAGAACAATATGCAGAAAAGAAAGTAGTCAGGTAGGGATTTACCAAATAGTGATAGCCTACTGCTATCCCACAAAAACAAAAACAATCGGCCCAACCATGAAATCGTGACCACACCAGACCGAGTTCAAGCAAGGACGATCCAAAACATGGAATCATGACATCAAATAACCAACAGTAGATAAAACATTTCATAAGAGAAGTTAAAACGTGGATACCAAAATTATTTGCCGAAGACTCCCTTCAGATGTCCAAATGCCCTCGCCCATGATCCTTTCGCCAACTTCCAAGAGGTTGTCCCCCCCTCAGCTTGCATTTGCACTTCTTTAATACAAAGTGTTCTAGTTTCTTTTCCTCTCCTCAAGGCATGTGGGATAAGCACTATTTCCTCTTAATCCTTTTTTGGTCTTTTCATAACAATTCATACCTTAGAAACTCACTTCTCTTTTAGTGTTTTTTAACTTTTCTAATTATACACCTTATCTTTTTCCTTTTAACTGTACTTCCTTTTCCACTTAACTATATTAACCCTTTTTAATTCTGGATAGCACTTGGGAAAAAGTGGGACATTCCCACTTTCAATAGGATGGAGCTTTCGTATGAAAACTAGGCATTAACACATTATTCTTTTAATATTAATGCCAAATAATATCTTTAATGATGGTGGTGCATTAAAAATGCTTCTCTTATAAATGTATCCCAAAGTGTCAGCATTTCTTTTTTTAATATATAAAGGATGCCATAGTTGTTAATGAGTAAATTTCATGAGAGACATTAGCCTTGAATTATTTCAGCGTATAAAAGGTGTTGTAAAAGAGCTTTTTAACTATACATAAGGCATTAGGATCGTATCAAGGTTAATGAAAAAGGTTTTTATACCCTTTTTAATTATTAATTTAATTTTTTTCTTTTAATCATATTAACTTCTTCTAACCAGATTAACCTTTTCCTCTATAATTATGAGTAAGTGTCTATTTCTTTTTATCCTTTGGTACCATTCGTCAACCTGGTTAGTATAGGGAAATTTCCATCGTATAAATTAATATAATAGTTAGCTCTCCATACTCCAACCATTGCATGGTCCCCTTGTTCCCTTAATAAATAAAGCATCGTTTTTTTCTTAATCGACTCCACTTTAGATACCAAAGACTGTCATGCTAGTAATTAAACACTACTCTCTATTCACTTAGCATTTACAAGCACACAACAATCATTCAATGAGTTTCTTAGTTCCCCTTTTCTAGAAAGCCCCTTCCCCCTAGTGGGTTCACCGCCAAATGTCGTTTTAGTCGTTCAAAGCTTTCATTCGTTAACCCTATCAATTTTAACCACAACTTGACAGAGTTTTAGAGTCGATAATTACAGTGATGTTTACTTACATTGTGAGTTCTAGGTCGAGGTGGCGAGGGATGTTACACAACATTTACAGCGACTCAAGTCATACCTTTAAATTCCTTTACTTAGGTATTTGTTTTGCTAAGCGTTCTGTGCTGAGAAGACAGATGATAAAATAGGTTTTCTATTTTTATTTGGCATTAAAGTAGGCCATTCAAGGAACCTCTCCTCATGTACACAAACACCATCCGACTTGACTTGGGTCATCAGGATTTTACTTACTTTTGAGGCTCGTTAGGAAACAATGTCTCTTAACCTAATTTGGGCCATGGTGTTTTTATCCATTTTTAGGCTTCATAAGTACCAGTTCTCCCCATCCTATTTAGGTCATTGTGATTTAATGTTTTAAGAGTCTACAAGATCTTTAGTTTGTGTGTATTGGGTTTTAAGGGCCATTGACTGCAGTCTCATGCCTTGCAAGGGATCCAGAGGAATATGAAGTCATCCTTGCTTTCCAGGGTTCATACATATTGGCCTTCCACTATAGCCAAGAATGGAATTTGGGATCTTGCAGTGTAGAGAATTTTATAACTGAGCTGTTCAATGAAAGAAACATGATCTTAATCAACTACAACATGGATCAAACCTACGATGAAACTAGGATTATATTCATATTTTGTTTTGATTGTAATAAAATAGGTCGTATGGATCAAGTGGATCTCAAAAATGTTTAAAGTAACCATAATATTACACATAAATATATCTAATCCGTATTTAGTGTTATGGCGAAGCATAATAAGGAACATTCTAGGTAAAGATAGGAATGTTGATTAAACAACTTACAAAATCAAAGTAAATACAAATACATTGTATGGTATGGCTGATAAAGGGAGTGAAATTAATATATGAATTTATCCACCTTTATGAATTTTCCTTTAACAGAAAACCCCAATTTGTCTTTTTAGTCAAGGACCTATATTCCTATTCAACAGGCTTGAGTTTCAGACCGATCTTGATTTCTCCATGATGTACTGAATCTCTTAAGAATCCCTTGGTGTGAAAAACTAATGATATCGGGTACCTTTTTGAAGAATCCCGGTTTGTGTTTTTGGTGAACGTTATACATCTATGTACAAGAGGTTACAGGTATTCTCTGGAAGTGGTTTGTAGTATCACAGTGAGCACATTGTACTATTTAAGCTCCATATTTTACTCAATGGGTAACAATAAAATGCAAGGATCTAGATGAAATTAGTGAAACTTATGCCTACCAGAAAAAGTGACAAAGGGAAGTTGCAATCCAGCTATAAAATGTTAGTAAACTTGTCCTTGAAGTTTTTAAAGAGTAGTATGCTATGCCTTGTTTTGAATTGTATCGATTTCCCCACTTGTGTGGATAGTGTGGTAATAGCTCAGGAAGGCTCCCCGAGGAGCAGACGATGATTATAACAGAAAATGTATGGTGACATTTGTATTGCATAATTCCTTAAGGAAATAAATGTCACACATTGTGACCGTTTGGTGGACATAGCCCAAGGATTGGGTGAACCACATACTTTTGTGTCTGCCTCACTTTTTTCATGTGTCTGAATGTTTCCCTTTTCTCACATTGTTTGTGTACATGTGATGTTGTTATGCAACCTTGTTAATGGATTAGAAGATAATCAAGATAAGTTATTATAATGAGTTTTGGTCTGCACATAGTATTGTTTTAAATGCATTGATGATGAAAATGCTTGCAGTTTCCAACCAAGGTAAATAGTGTTATGTGGATAAATATATGATGTTAGATAAATGTATTATGTTGTCTTCACCCTATAAGCTGAAGGAGTTATGCTTAATTCATTCTCTGAAGAAATAACTTATTATGATGAAGGTTTTAGATAGAAAATGAATTCAACACCTTGCGGGCATTGTATGTCAGTCACAGTAAATGTATGTGCCAATGTGATAGGAGAAACTTGAACATGTATTCAAAATGATAGTTGGAATTTGCACATAAGAAGTTATCCATTGAGGTCTAACATATCATGTTTAATTAAAATGAATTGTTGATCAAAATATTACAACTTTTAGGGATTGGCATTGTAGTGTACATGGAAGTATGTTATGTCATAGTACAGGGTAAAGCCTTCAATGGGAGGATAATGTTTGAAGGGAAGGTGAGAAATGCCATTAAGAGTAATTCCATATACTATGGAGTGATAAGAATATATAATGTGTCATGAATACAAACAAAGTTGCGGATAAGAAAATCTGTTATCTAGATGAATTGATTAAATTTTGTCTGGACTATGTAGGTATGTGAAAATGGGCATGTGACAACTATGGTTGTATGTAACTCTTGAGTTTTATCATAATGATGGGATAAATTGTTGAACGGTGAGTCCGAAAGAAGATGTCATTGACTTCTTTTGGAGGGCTAAAGGACACAGTTATTTCTTAGGTATACTTTGGTTTTGAACTAAAGAATTGAGCATATGTTATTACATATATGGGTAATTATATGAATATATGCTAAGGATAATGTCATAGTTAATGGTTTTATTTATTTCGGAGATGGACATAAGTCGACTTGTTATATAAGAACCTTGTGAAAGGAGCATAATTTACCCCATTTTTCACTAAAGTTATTTTCATTTTTTTAGTGATGTTACAGGTGGTATCAGAGCGAGAGTTGAATCACTTGGGCCTATTTTGTATCAAAACACTCCTACACATTTCATTTCGGAACTAATGATTGATTTTTGCCTTATGATAATAGATATCAACAATTCCACACTGTTCAGCAATATAGGTACCTTATGTTGTACCAAATGCAAATATTTTATTGACCTTGTAGTTGTGTGGGATAAGGTGGAACGTCTTCTCAAAATCACAATGAAGATGTCCATTAGTTTTGCCACTTCCACGTTAGGACAATGACTTGAGTATGTAGGTATCTT
>LPNX010140834.1:12019-34693 GCA_001517045.1 Pseudotsuga menziesii | reverse complement strand
AAAACATATATACACAACTCACAAAGACAACCATATTCAAGTGAAGATAAACAACATAAGGCACAGCATGAAAAGGACACCGAAGTACGTGGTTTACCCAAAAACCGGGGTTAGGTCAACCAAATAGTCGCATCATGCAACATTTATTTTCATAAACATATTACAATATGCACCACATGGTTAACATGCTTTCCTTTCCTAAACGAAAGGTAGATCTTATATTCAGTAGTGCAAGATGGTCCAAATAACCAATTTTAGATGCACTGAAATCAACTTCAGAAAACACCAAAATCAATCTAGTCCAAGACATTGATCCAATACACAAAAATTCTCTTAAAATGTAGCACCAAAGGAGGATCCAATGACCCAAACCAGACCTTGATCATGGAATCCATAAATGAAATAAAACACCCAACCCAGTCCCTCTAACAGAATATAGAAAATAACTCCCAAACATTAACTCCCCCAACAGTGAGAATTATATCTAACATAGACCAATACAGACCATGTAGCATAAAAAACTTTATACCAAACAATCACTCCAGACCTACTATAGTTCATGCACATTGAAATGTCATAGTAAAAATATCAAGGAAAGGGCCCACTTCAATCCTCGTGATATGATACAAATTTTTTATTTAAATCGACCCATTTCGTTTCTAACACCCAATTAGACCCAAATGGTTTAGTTGATGCTTCTAAATCTATCCCAATATATAAGTATATATAACTAGTGTAATGCAGGGGTGTTATTCTAATCGTATTCACCTTCCAATTTATCCAAAGGCCCTTAAGTGACAGAATTCCTATAGATGATAATGATAAGGATGCAATAAAATCACACAACATGGATCCCATGCTTACTCGGTTTGCATGCAATTTAGTTTATGCAAATAGGAAAAAGAGGTGGGTACTAGATTAGAACTCTAGTTGTCGAGGTTCAATACTTTGATTGCAATGACCTCATTAAAAGGAACACACAAAGCCCTATAAAATTTTGAAATAATGCTCTCACCCACATCCTCATACAAACTGTAATGAGATGGGTTCACCGGATAATTCTTCCTTCGCTGAAATTGATCCGATCACTCTGTATGAACTCGCGATGCCTCCTTCATGTAGATATAAGATATTTTATGGTTGAATTTGCTAACTAAAAATAAATTAGCAATCCATGGCCAGATATTAGTACCCGTGTGTCGGTATATAGTAAAAATTAGCATGTCTTTATCAAATTTGACCATAAGACAATTTTCTTGGACTGCCCACAAGATTCCCAGAGTGGTAATGAAGGGAGGGGGGGTGATGGTGTGTCCACCGTGAAAAGCCAAAGTCATGGGAAATTGGTCAAATATTTTAGGGACTCGGGTTATAATGCAAACACCAAGATGCAATCACGCCCTATGACTATGACTTGATTTTACAGGAAGGATTTTTGAAAGTTTATATTGTAAATCCTAACAATCTAAAAAATGCAAAAAAGAAAGACTCTCAAATCTGCATGACATAAAAGAAGATGGCTCTGCATACTGGAACTCAAACATGTGCCAGCTAACCTTGCAGGTTGATCACGGTTTATAGAGAGCACACTATAGAAAAGGATTCTATATTGGTCACCCAAAATTTCCATTCTCTCTAACCTAAAACCCACCTAAAACCACAGGAGAAAACCTAAGGGTGCTATGCAAAAAATTGGTACAACAAACACCAATCGACAGGTTCTGGGAGATAGACATTTTTCCTTTTAAACCAGCGAGCTAGGTTGCATGAATCAACATTTATAAATCATAATTGCAAATTTGGAATTGACAGGTATAGAACACCATGGTTTTGACAAATTCTAGCTATAACTACATACCGTGACATCTATATATACAGCATTATACCCATCGGCGATACACAGTGATATATGCTGCAGTTGTTAGTAATCACATACAGGGATGTATAGTGATATCAGAGATCATATACAGCGATATATATATATATATATATTAATTCTAAGATGTAATGCATATCTATATCAGCGATATATAATGATATCCATAATCCTATACAGTGAGATATATATGTATATATATAACACTTCTAAGATGCAAAAACATGTCTATATCCTGACCACATATGGAAGTTTACCAAAACCTTAATATTGGTGAAAGCATCCACAGATCCAATCTTGTACACAAAAAAAGGAAGTTTATGGCATATACCCACGTTCTCCGTAACACAAATGCCAAGAGTGCATACCTGGGCAAGTTAGTGTTAATCTCCAGCGAGTGAAACAAATATATTTTCCCCCATCCCTCCCCCAATCCATTTCCCCCTGTAAATTTATCACTCATTTATTTTCATAAGGCCATGATCCTCGTCCAGCATAGCAATTTGCGATTACAATTTTCATGATGATTTTGGGTTGAGAAATCCCAAAATTATGGTGATCGTTTCTGCCCTAAAATTAAGGCAGTAATTTTTCCCTAAATTCTGTTGGCTAGTCCCCCCCTTAATTTCTTAGTCATGTAATTATGTCCGGGCATGCGTCCAACCCAACAAGGTCATTTCTTTATTTTATTCTTATTTAGAAAGTATTTTTCTTTTACATGTATGTTCATACACATAGATATAATGATTTAGGAAATTATAATTAACCCAATATTCATGCCTTCCGATTTTTTAATAGGACTATGAACTATAGTCTTTAGACATGTAGCTGCTTAAGTTGTTTTCTTCTCGTCTTACCTCTTTGTACTTAACTCTTATGTTGATGCTAAGAACAAGTGCAGCTCCCTCTATCGAGGCTTAAACAAATTTAGGGTTAAGTACCAAATCATGGTGTCTCAGTCGGAAAGGTGTAGATAAAGGCCCAAAAGGTAAGTTAGTCCATTTACGCTTACTTCAACCTAGGACATTATTTGAGATCTTCCGTAGTGGATTTGGTTTCCCTTCGTTGAGCTACGTCCAATCCTTAATTCTCTTAAAGGAATTTGGATAGTATCAAATAGAAGGTCTTACTAGTGGGGCCTTGGCCTTCGTCACCTCACCAAAAGAAAATTACAATAATATGCAAAAATTTTACAACACATCCACAGGTCTTTTACAAGAGGGATATTACTTCATTTCCCCCTAACAAAAATAACATTATCCTCGATGTTCCTATTTTCAACCAGCATCATTCTTATGTTTAGTCATCCTTTCTTGTTTTTGTCTTTCCATTTTGATTGCTTGCATTGTATTTCCTATCATGATCCTGCATTTAAAATCATATATATGCATGTATACTAGCATTGATGTTGAACAATGTAAAACTCAGAATCCAACGCTATACAATTTTCATGATCCACAGTGGTTCCAATATACATGTCAGTTCTATTAGCCAATAAATACTCATATTACCTCATAGGTACCAACTTACCTGTAATGCACATACCTATTCCTAGCACTATTCTTTTCTCTAAATGTCCTCCATCCTAGCACTCCAAGTGCTAACAGTACTCTAAGTACCAATCCAAGCCGCCAAACATAAGGACGATACCCACCTTTAGGCATATCTCATTTTTGTGCTATTCATGGTGATTTACCATTATTCTTTTCTCTGCATGTTCCTCCATCCCAGCACTCCAAGTGATAACAGTAGTTCAATTACCAATTCAAGCCACCGAACAGAAGGATGATACCCACCCTTAGGTGTATCTCCTTTTTGTGCTATTTAGGGTGCTTCACCAAGTTGGGGCACTCCGTTCTCACACAACCCCACACGCCTAGAGGTTATTCTCTTCACAGAGTCCCCCACTCTTGTGACAGTCCTCTCAATGTGTGTAGAATGAGTCTTAACCAAAATGTCTTACATATAGGCATCCCCAGAATGCATAGTGGTCCCTCGCTAGCCTGGGGGAAAACAAGGTAGCTTTCAACCACTACCTCCATCACCACTCCCTCATGGTGACAAATTTATATACATGAGATCTCTCTCATATCTTCTTAACTCAATACAGTCCTGGAGCTTTATCCTTTCTCATGGCCACAATTTCCTATGCCCGCAAGCACTCTATAGGTGGTCAGTTTATCATATTGTGGATAACCCAAAAATAATCAATTATCAAAGTTTCCTAATTTTTAGTGATTTTAATTGCCATTCACGAGTTATGTAACGTTGTAAATCATATAGAAAATTACTCCTTACTCTTTTCTGAGCTCAACTTACATACGCAGGAAGATTTATATACCATAATGTATGTCGATTGTAGCAATGGTCATAATATCAGTGAAGCCTACAAGGTTAGTATGTAAACATCATCCACAATTAGTCCTTGGTTGTAAAACTCAATATTCATCAATTATATTGAGTAAAAACAACACCCATACTTAACCTCATTATCTGCAGTAGTAATTATTTTTCTAACAATCAATTTTGACTGATAATGTTCCGGGCACATCCTGTCAGGTTAGCATATAACGTTATACAGCCTTCATCAACTCACTTACTTTAAATATCCATATCTTTAGATGATCAGACCCACATAACCTCTTAAAAATGCCAATCTCAGTACGACCCAAGCAACAACAATGCTATGAAATTCTCAATGGATTTAATTCACAAGACTACCAACAAGAGCACTATAATCCACTATAGGGTTCTTACTAGACTCTACCAATGGACATAAGATATTAATAAGTATTCATTCCAACAATTATTCTGTTCGGCTAGCCAAAATGAAAATACCGTCCATGAGCTAATTTAAAGCTTAAGATAGTTCAAAACTCTAATCCAAGCACACAGAACCATTTCTAGAACATTTCACCAATAGGAGCATGCTTTTATTTATTTAACAAGTATGAAGCTGGTATTTTGTCGCTATACAAGACTTTCAGGCATGTACACATCTTTCACTAATATCAAGAAACAATTCGTCAATCTATCTCTTTAAGGATTTCAATGCTCAATCCAGCATTGTCATGAGCATAAGGAGATGGTGTTTAACTTGTATTTATATATGTTACTTTAGTGAACAAGTAATAGGTTTAAACTACCAAATTCATTAGCTTTATTAATGGACTTAACCATAAAATCATTATCAACTTTCAACCCTTCATTTTTCTACTAGGTCAAGAAATGTGTCAAACCTTTTTTAGGCATTAAATAAGTGTCAAGAGAAAGCTCATCAATAATCAGATTTGAATCAGTATAATTTATAGCCATCAACTACCAAAAAAAAATTCAATCTTGATGCCTATGTAATCGATTTAAGTTTGGAATCCAAATAAGGATTTTTCAATTCAACCAACAAGATTCAAAGTCGGCAATCCAACATAATCAAAGTTTGTTGTCATTGTTATCAATCCAAATTTCCAAAGACAATGAACTCAATGATAAGTGAAAAGTTGTCGAAGGAATGACGACACTCACTTTCAACATTCATATACTCGATGATTTAGATAGAAATTCTTCAACAGTATTAATTTCTAAAGAGATTACACAAGAAACAAACCTTTCATGGTAAGATAAGCATAGTTTTCAGATGTGAGACATGGTTGTCATCAATCCACCCAAATGTTATGATGCATAGATCAGGTAACCAATGATTATGCCAGTAACCTAGTCCATGATACTTACATTTGTTTGTTCATCAAATGATTTAACTAGAATATCAAGACTGTGGATTAATTGCAAATATAGGACAGCAGAGAATGTGACTCATTAGATCTTTAGGTAATTACGTAACCCCTTAACATTAATCACTATGTGTTACAACAAAATCCACATACATCATGTTATTAACAACAATTTAGCTCCCACATTATTATTATAGTAGAAGGTGATTTCACGGAGCAAGAGTTTGTCTAAGAAAAGTCCTATATCTTACCAATAATTTAATTGTGCAGTTTAAAACAAAGACGAAACAATCGTATATTTCATTCGAAATAAAATCAAAGAAATACCAGATACCTATATACTTATGTCCTCGGCTTAACGTGGAAGTGGAAAGGAAATAATGACCATCTTTTGTGATATGAGGAGATGTTCCTGTTAGGATATTTAGACACTTAAGAGTTAGTTAAGATCAACTTGTGTAATATATCCATTGGGTAAAAGTGTGTTTCTTTAGTATGAATTAGTATTTATTTTTAAATATTCTAATCCGATGGTCACGATATGTTCTAGACATAGAGTGATCCGACGGTTCAACTTCTCTTAGATCATACCTACCATTGATCCGTGGCTTAACACTCGATTGGTCTATGATCTCTATTTAAAGAGCATAGAGGGTCCTTGGCTAGTTGATCGATTATGAGAAGCTCATGTAAATTTCTTTCTTTTGCATAATAAATTGCTCCAAGTAGCTATTTGGCTGGGGCCATGGACTATTTCCCTCTCGATGGTTTTAACCACGTGACAAACATTGGTGTATTGATCTGTGATCTATTTGTGTGAAGCATTTTTTCTTGGTGTTTGGTCCTTTGGGAGTACCCTATGTACCCTGACATGGTATCAGAGCTTTTATGAAGAGCCGCTTTCAGTTTTGATCAAGATCTGGAACTGGTGTTGCCGAAACTTTAAAAGGGTTTCTGTTTCTAGTTTTTCTATGCATTTGTGTCCTATGGGAGCTGTTCCATTGCATCTGGAGCACCGTTTCCATTTTGAAATAGTTTTCGTTTCACCAAAAACCATTTCTGTTTGTTCCAGAAACACCAATTTTGGCAAATCTGAAGGTATAATGTTACAGTGACGGAGTTGTTTTTTTTAAATCTCTCATATTTTATCAGTTTTATTTTTAGATATTTTTGTTTTAATCTCAGACTATTTCCTTCCCTGGCTGCGTATGGTCTTTGCCATGCACCTTGCGCGATCGTGGCGAATCAGAAACAGTGAGGGAAAGTTTTTTTTTTCTTGTCTTCTCGGCTATGTTTGCACTTTGCCATGCACCTTGTACGATCACGGCAAATCAGAAACAACGAGAAAACTTGAAAACGTAGACTTTTCGGGTAAGCTAACCAAGATCTAACCCCATTGTGTGGAAAAAGTTTTTTTCGTTTTTTGTTTCTCGTTTTTTTGTGATTTGCAGGAAAAGAAAGCAAGCACAGAAAACAAGAGAGAAGAGTAAAAAAAAAAAGATCCCCCTTCCTCTTTCCATATTTTTACGTACCTTTTAAACTTAGCTCACTTGGTCCAAAGTTGCTTTACACATTGATAAGTCTTGAGTTCAAGTCTTATCAAGCTACTTTTTAGTGCATGCAATTTCTATTTTCAAGTTACTTTATTGTAAAAGTGCATCTCACATTAATAAAATAAAATAAAAGTGAGTCACTTAACTCTTTTAATTTATTGCCGCATTATTTAAAAGTACATTATTGTAAAAGTGAAACAAAAGTGATTCACTTCAAAGCAACTTTATTCTAAAGTGATTGTCAAAGGTTCATCTTTGCAAGAGGAGGGTTCTTTTGTTTAGTTGGTCAAGTTAATATCTGCCACGTCACTATTGGAGACATCTTCAACATTTCCTTTGATCAAGCATAACTTCATCATTCGGAATCAGTTTTAAGTGTCGTTTTTTTTAAAAACGCATATTTTTTCGAGCTCTTTGCATCCAGAGAGTTAGTTTCTATTTTTTCAGCAATTATGTTATAGTATGGCCTCCCCTTGTGATATTATACTTACAAGTTCTAACTATTTATCATGGAAATCTCGTATGGAGGATGTTTTGCGAAGTAGGGGACTTTTCAGGATAACCTCAGGGAAAGAAATAGAACCCATTGATGATGATAAGAAAATTAAATGGGAAAATAGATGTGATGAAGCTCGTGGATTGATTGGAATGTCAATCTCTACTGATTTGCGATTCCACATATCTGGCATTGATGAACCTGATAAAGCTTAGAAAAAGTTCGAATCTGTGTTTAGTAAACACAATGAAATTCGGGGTCATCAACTTGAGAATGAGTTGCTTTCCTTGAATCCCAATGATTTTTCTTGCATTCAAGACTATTTATCTAAGTATAAAACTCTTAGACTATTATGTGCAGAATGCAAGATTAAGAAAGAAGACAAACAATGTATTTATCATATTCTTTCCAAACTTGGACCTGCATATTCTATTTTTGTATCTACATTCTACTCCATGAAGGAATCATTGACTGCAGCCAGCTATGTAGAGCCTAGTCTTGAATCCTTTGTGATTCCTTAATTAGAGAGAAAGATAAGCTCATTCATATTGGAATAATTAACAATGCAGATACATATGGGAAAGCCTTATTGTCCCAACAGAAAGAAAAGTCCAAGCCTCCCAAGAAATAGAAATTTCACAATAATAAGCAAAACAACAAGGGTCCCAAACCCTCTCAGTCAGCTCCTTCTTCAAAAATGAGAAATGATCCAAGCAAAAAGGAAAAAATACTGAGCGTCATTGCAATTTTTGTGGGAAAGATAATCATGATGAATCTAAATGTTTTAAGAAGACGGCAGCCTTGGAAGAAGCAATGAAGAAGCACCACATCAGCCTAGATTCGTCTTCAGAATCTAACTCTCATGGACATTCACTTTGTGCTTCTGGTTACTCTTATACTGCATCTTCTTCTTCTACTTCAAATGAATGGCTCATTCATTTTGGAGCATCTTATCATATGGCTAAGGATAAAGCCATCTTTTCTACTATGCATGAATGTAACACCAAACAAATATTTGTTGGTGATGATAGATCTCTAAGTGTTGTAGGATCTAGAATAGTTCTAGTAGAAAATGGTCATTTCAGTGATGTACTATGTGTTCCAAAAATTTTCTGCAATTTGTTATCTATCTATCAAATTACTCATTCAGGTAAAGGTAAAACTGTGACGTTTACACCTCACCGAGTTGTAATCAAGGATTTTAAAAATCCTCAAAATGTCCTTGCTACTGGAACTGTTGATGATATTACCAGGTTGTACAAATTTAACAACTTTGGGTCATCACCTTTTCCTTCAATTTTTGTTGCTCATAGTGATAACTTGAGAAAACTTTGGCATGAGCGATTTCGTCACTTAAATTATCACTCATTGCAACAACTATGTAAATACAATATGGTGACTAGTCTTCTGCTGGTATCTTGCAAGGATGGTGTTTGTTCCAGTTGTGTACTCGGAAAACATCATCGGGATAGTTTTGACAAACGTGCCTCTTGGCATGCCTCGGTTCCCTTGCAGCTTGTGCATAGTGACTTGTGTGGCCCTCTTCCATCTGCTTAATTTTCTGGTTTCAAATATTTCTTAACTTTCATTGATGACTACTCCAGATGCACTTGGGTTTACTTCTTAAAACTTAAGAGCGAAGTATTTAACATGTTCTTGGCCTACAAGGCGCTTGTTGAAAAAAAATCTGGTCATCAAATTATGAAGTTAAGATCTGACAATGGAGGAGAATATGTTAACAACAATTTCACTACTTTTTGCACTAAACAAGCAATCCAACAACAACACACTTTTCCATATACACCACAACAAAATGGTGTAGCTGAAAGGAAGAACCGCACTTTAAAAGAAATGGATAATTGTATGGTCTAATTTAAGGGACTAAGTCATCAATATTGGGCTGAGGCCATAAATTGTGCAAATTACATAGTTAATCGCACACCCACTAAAGTTTTACAGGGTATAAACTGGAAGAAGCATGGAGTAAAATTAAACCAGATGTAAGTCACTTTCGTGTGTTTGGTTGTGAAGCATGGGCTCACATTCCAGATGAAAAATGGAAAGCATTGCAGCCTAAAAGTGAAAAGTGCATATTTGGTGGATATTCTGAAGATGTAAAAGGTTATAGACTTCTTCAGCCACATTCTCATGATATAATCATTAGAATAGATGTTAAATTTGATGAAAATC
This sequence comes from Pseudotsuga menziesii, assembly GCA_001517045.1. NCBI lineage: Eukaryota > Viridiplantae > Streptophyta > Pinopsida > Pinales > Pinaceae > Pseudotsuga > Pseudotsuga menziesii. The sequence continues at coordinate 24,850 of LPNX010140834.1, read as the reverse complement.
TCTTGGCCTGGGAGCCTAACTTGGCGGGTGTGCCATATTTGGCCTGCGAGCCTGATTCGGCAATTGTGCCTTCTTCTTCTTCTTCTTCCAGCTTCCTTGACAGGTTTCCAAATCTAGTTTCTGATGATGATAGTGAGGATTAAAATCCACCTTCACCTGCTCATGTTCCTCCGATTACACCAGCACCAATACTTCCTCTATGGGTCCATTCAACTTGTGATGCAGCTAGTGATCTTGCCGGTGATCCTCGAGATCAACGTTGAACACGTTCTTAGTTTCAGTGAGCCTCTTCTCTTTTGCCTCAAGTTTTCAAGAATCATGATCCAGCAAATTTTGCAGAAGCTTCAGGAAATGTAGATTGGGATGCAGCTATGGATGAAGAATATCGTTCCTTAATGGAAAATGATACTTGAGATCTTGTTCCTCTTCCAAAAGGAAGAAAACTTGTCATATGTAAATGGGTCTATAGAACTAAATATGCATCAGATGGAAGTGTTGAAAGACTTAAGGCAAGGTTAGTTGCTAAAGGTTTTTCCCAAGTTGAAGGGATTGACTACAATGAAACCTTTGCTCCTGTAGCAAAAATGAACTCCATCCACCTTCTTCTTTCCCTTGCAGCCTTACATAACTGGGAAGTCCATCAAATGGATGTCAAGTCTGCCTTCTTACATGGTGATTTACATGAGGAAATTTACATGGAACAACCTCCTGGAAATGTTCAGAATAACTCTAGCCTTGTCTGTCTCCTTAAGAAATCCTTATATGGCCTTAAGTAAGCTCCTAGAGCTTGGTTTGCCAAAATGGATAGCTTTCTCCTTGACACTAGTTTTTATAGATGCCATTCTTACCCCAATGTCTATACCAAGAAAGTAGGAAACCATCCTATCATACTTTTTCTTTATGTTGATGATCTTATCCTTACTGGTAGTGACCCTAACCTTATAACCCATGTGAAATCCAGTCTTAAGCAAAATTTTGAAATGTCAGACTTCGCACATTTGCATTATTTTCTTGGTCTCTAAGTCTTGCAAACCAAAGAAGGCATCTTTCTTTCCCAGTCTAAGTATTCTTGTGACCTTCTTCATCGCTTCCACATGGAATATTGTAAACAAGCCTCTTCTCCCTTCCAGTCTGGAGTCAAGCTTTCTACTACTTGTACTTCCCCTGAAGTAGCTGCCACCTTGTATCATCAGCTTGTTGGTAGTCTTTTATAATTGACTCATTCATGTCCTGATCTTTCCTTTGCCATTGGTCGTGTTTCCCGTTACATGCAAACTCCTCACGAAAGTCACTGGAAAGCATCCAAAAGAATACTTCGATATATTCGAGGTACAATTCAGTTTGGGATTCATTACAGTATAGGGGGGAAACCTTTGTTGGTTGGTTTCACTGATTCAGATTGGGCCGGCGATCTTGATGATCGAAAGTCTACTGCAGGTTATGTTTTTAGTCTGGGATCTAGACCTGTCACTTGGGCTTGTAAGAAACAACAAGCTCTCGCTCTTTCTTCAGCAGAAGTAGAATATCGAGCTGTAGTTAATGCTAGTTAGGAAGCTTTATGGCTTCGACAGATCCTTTTAGAGTTTGGATTTGAGCAGTAGCAGCCTACTCCACTTTGGTGCAACAATCAAAGTGCCATCAAGCTCGCTAAATATCCAGTTCTACATCAGTGCAGCAAACACATTGAGCTACACATGCACTTCATCCAAAATCTTGTTCATGATCGTGTTATTGAAGTGCTCTATTGCCCTACAGATGATCAAGTTCCAGACATCTTCACCAAGTCTTTTACAAAAGCGAAGTTTTCTAAACTTTGGTCTATGTTAGGAGTTCAGGAATGTGTCCTTAAGGGGGGATAGGCTCTAATTCCTCCTTCCTTCTCCTAATAGTGTCACTTTTGTAAATACTTCAATCCTATCCCAAGTTGTTCTTAAGGGGGGATGTTAGGATATTTAAACACTTAGGAGTTAGTTAAGATCAACTTGGGTAATATATCTGTTAGGTAAAAGTGTGTTTCTTTAGTATGCATTAGTATGCATTTGTAAATATTCTAATCCGACGATCACAATATGTTCTAGACATAGAGTGATCTGATGGTTCAACTTCTCTAAGATCATACCTACCATTGATCCATGGCTTAACACCCGATTGGTCTATGATCTCTATTTAAAGAGCATAGAGGGTTCTTGGCTAGTTGATCGATTATGAGAAGCTCATGTAAATTTCTTTCTTTTTCATAATAAATTGCTCCAAGTAGCTATTTGGCTGGGCCAGTGGACTGTTTCCCTCTCGAGGGTTTTAACCATGTGAAAAACATTGGTGTATTTATCTGTGATTTGTTTGTGTGAAGTGGTTGTTCTTGGTGTTTGGTATTTTGGGAGTACCCTGTGTACCCTAACAGTTCCTCCTTCTCCAGCACAACTATGAGGTCAGTAAACATTTTCATTTGGTACACTTAAGATACCTGGATTTGTCCGAACAAAGTGAACTTGTTGATTTTCTGTTATCATAGAGAAAAAACTCAATCGTTAGTTAAACCAAAATATGCATAAGCATTTTAATCCCAAAAGTCCTGAGTGTTTCAACTCTCACTCTGATACCATATGTGACAGACCTCTTTTACTTCAATGACATTATGGTGAAAAGGGGGTGAAATTTTGTGGGGCTGTTACTACAACATTTGTCAATAATGTTAGTGGCAGATTTACATGGCAATTAAAATGGAAACATGTACCATCAAATTCAGAAATTTCCAAACTATAGGCATTGTAAAATCAATCATTCGAGAATATTTCTTTAATGTAGATCCCTTAATATACCATTCATAACCACAAGCATTGCATCATCATAGTGTTTTGAAAATGACTTACTATGCACACCATAAAACATTAAGACAGAAATAGCATTATTCGATCATCCTTTACAGCACTATAGTCCATTTGCAGAATAAGATCCTAGGTGCAGAAATAACATGAAGGCGATAAAACATATATACACAACATGTAAAGACAACCATATTCAAGCGAAGATAAACAACATAAGGCACGCAACATGAAAAGGAAACTGAAGTACATGGTTCACCCCAAACCCAGGGTTACGTCCACCAAACGGTCGCATCATGCGAAATTTATTTTCATAAACATATTACAATATGCACCACATGGTTACCATGATTTCCTTTCCTAACCGAAAGGTAGATCTTATATTCAACAGCGCAAGATGGTCCAAATAACCAATTTCAGAGGCACTGAAATCCACTTCAGAAAACACCAAAATCAATCTAGTCCAAGAGATTGATCCAATACACAAAAATGCTCTTAAAATGTAGCACCAAAGGAGGTTCCAATGACCCAAACATGACCTTGATCATGGAAGCCACAAATGAAATAAAATGCCCAACCTAGTCCCTCTAACAGAATATAGAAAACACCTCCCAGACATTAACCCCCCCAACAGTGAGAATTATATCTAATATATACTAATACATACCATGTAGCACAAACAACTTTATACCCAACAATCACTCCAGACCTGCTACAATTCATGCCCATTGAAATGTCGCAGTAAAAATTTCAAGGCAAGGGCCCACTTTAGTCCTTGTGATAAGATACAAAGTTTTTATTTAAATCGACCCATTTCATTTCTAACACCCAATTAGACCCAAATGGTTTAGTTGATGATTCTAAATCCATCCCAATATATAAGTATATACAACTAGTGTAATGTAGGGGTCTTATTCTAATCGTATTCACCTTCCAATTTATCTGAAGGCCCTTAAGTGACAGAATTCCTATAGATGATAATGATAAGGATGCAATAAAATCACACAACATGGATCCCATGCTTACTCGATTTGCATGTAATTTAGTTTATGCAAATAGGAAAAAGAGGTGGGTACCATATTAGACCTCCTATTGTCCAGATCAAGTACTTTAATTACAACAACCTCCTTAAAAGGAACACACAAAGCCCTATACAAGTTTGCAGTAATGCTCTCACCCACTTCCTCATACAAACTGTAATGAGATGGGTTCACCGGATAATTCTTCCTTCGCTGAAATTGATCTGATCACTCTGTATGAACTCACGATGCCTCCTTCATGCAGATATAAGATATTTTATGGTTGAATTTGCTAACTAAAAATTGATTATCAGGACATGGTCAGATATTAGTACCCATATGTCAGTATATAGTAAAAGTTAGCATGTGTTTATCGAATTTCACCATAAGATAGTTTTCTTGCACAGCCCATGAGATTCCCAAAGTGCCAATGAAGGGGGGGTAATGGTGTGTCCACTGTGAAAAGCTGAAGTCATGGGAAATTGCTCTAATATTTTATGGATTCAGGTTATAACTCAAAAACCGAGATGTAATCACACCCTATGACTATGAATCTTGATTTTACAGGGAGGATTTCCAAAAGTTTGGATTGTAAATCATAGCAATCTAAAAAATGCAAAAAAAGAAAGACTCTCAAATTTGCATGACACAAAAGAAGATGGCTCTGCGTACTAGAACTCAAACATGTGCCGGCTAACCTTGTAGGTTGATCGCAGTTGATAGAGACTAGACTATAAAAAATCATTCTATACTGGTCACCCAAAATTTCCATTCGCTCTGAACCAAAACCACAGGAGAAAACCTAAGGGCGCTATGCAAAAAATTGGTATAGCAAACACCAACCGACAACTTCTGCGAGATAGACATTTTTCCTCTTAAAGCAATGAGCTAGGTCGCATGAATCATCATTTATAAATCGTAATTGCAAATTTGGAATTGACAGGTATAGAACACCATGGTTTTGACAAACTCCAACTATAACTACACACCATGACATCTATATATACAACATTATACCCATCGACGATACATAGCGATATATGCAGTAGTAGTTAGTAATCAGATACATCGATGTATAGTGATATCAGAGATCATATACAGTGATATATATATATATATACATTAATTTTGAGATGTAATGCATATCTATATCAGCAATATATAATGATAACCATAATCCTATATAGCGAGATATATATGTATATATATAACACTTCTGAGATGAAAAAACATGTCTATATTCTGACCACATATGGAAGTTTACCAAACCTTAATATTGGTGAAAGCATCCACAGATCCAATCTTGTACAATGAAAAAGGAAGTTTATGGAATATACCTACCTTCTCCATAACGTGGATGCCAAGAGTGCATACCTGGGCGAGTTAGCATTAATCTTTTGTGAGTGAAACAAATACAATTGCCCCCCATCCCTTCCCCAGTCCATTTCCCCCTATAAATTTATCACTCATTTATTTTCATAAGGCCATGCTCCTCTGCCAGCATAGCAATTTGTGGTTACAATTGTCTGGAGGATTTTGGGCTGAGAAGTCCAAAAATTATGGTGACCGTTTCTGCCCTAAAATTGAGGCAATAATTTTTCCCTAAATTCTGCTAGGCAATACCCAGCCTTAATTTCTTAGTCAGGTAATTATGTCCGGGCATGCGTCCAACCCAACAGGGTCATTTCTTTATTTTATTGTTATTTAGAAAGTATTTCTCTTTTACATGTATGTTCATATACATAGATGTAATGATTTAGGAAATTATAATTAACCCAATATTCATGCCTTACGACTTAGGCATTTTCTTATAACCGCCTTAATATGAAAGTATATATATATATATATATATATGGTTTAGTAAAATGGTATGTTTTCCATTTAATCGTTAACGAGGTATGTCATGGTGCTATCTTGCCTCTCTAAGTTTTTTTAATAGGACTACGAACTATAGTCTTTATACATGTAGCTCCTTAGGTTGTTTTCTTCTCGTCTTAACTCTTTGTACTTAACTCTTATGTTCATCCTAAGAATGAGTGCAACTCCCTCTATCGAGTCTTAAACAAAGTTAGGGTTAAGTACCAAATCATGGTGTCTCAGTCGGAAAGGTGGAGATAAAGCCCCAGAAGGTAAGTTAGTCCATTTAGGCTTACTTTGACCTAAGACATTATTTGAGATCTTCCTTAGTGGATTCGGTCGCCCGTCGTCGAGCTGCGTCCAATCCTTAAGTCTCCTAAAGGACTTTGGATACTATCAAATACAAGGTCTTATTGGTGGAGCCTTGGCCTTGGGCTCCTCACCAGAAGACAATTACAATAATATGCAAAAATTTTACAACACATCCAAGGGTCTTTTACAAGAGCGATATTACAGCTACGGTATATAAATTCTCCTGCGTATATAATTTGCGCTCAATTACTCAGAAATGAGTAAGGAGTAATTCTTCTAGATGATTTATAGGGTTATATAACTCATGAATGATAATCAAAATCGCTGCAACTTATGAAATTCTGATGATTAATTAATAAAATTTTGGGTTATCAATAGATGCTTTGACTAAACCATGTAGCTGATTCATGAATCGGGACAATGACGGTAGGGTTGGTGATGCCCATGGTTTAAGTCCATGGTTTTGTAATAGTGCGATATATAAATAGGCACTTTTGTAAATAAGAAAAGTTAGGTTTTATGATGTAAGAAGGATTAAGGCGAAGATAAGGCTAATTTTGTAAGGAAAAGTTAAGTCCCAGCTGTGTGCGTGGACGACCTCTGCAGCTGTGTGCACAGAGGGTTTTTGTAAGAAGATTAAGGAAATATCTTTAGCTGTGTGCGTAGAGGCCTGCTGCTGTGTGCGCTACTTTTAAGGATTGAAGGGATCTACAGCTGAGTGCACAAATCAGAACTGTGGTTTTGTAGCAAGTTGAATAAAACACAGTTTTGTGGACGTAGCCCCTACACTGGGGGTGAACCACGTTATATCTGGTGTTGTGGTTTCTTGTACTGTTTCTATTTCTGTTGTCTTTTATGCATTAATAACTGTATACATTTGATAAATAAGATCACTACTAATAACAAGCTTCGCTGTGAATTCCCTGTAGTGGGTTAAGCAAGTCACGGTTGTTTATCTATCTGCGAAGTTGTATATATGTGAATGGTAAAGCTTAATAATTATAGATTATAAGTTTATTAAAAGAAAAGGTACAGTAATACCCCTCTCTGCTTGCAAAAACCTGATTCTGCGGCACCCCATAGCTGTTTCAGGTGAGACTGCAACCTGCGCGCAGATTGTTGCTGAAAGGGCCAACACTGTGGGTCTTTTGTTGGTGTGAAGCAAAAGGATTAAAACCCGGGTCTGCCCTATTGCCCAACAAATTGGTTCCATTGCCGGTTGAACTCAGTATCTGTGCAAGAGGGGTTTACGTCGTACCTCGAGGGCTATGTTCTGGAGGCCCTCTGTGAAGGCCATTGGTGATTGGATTCAGGAAACCTATCTGAAATTTGCTGAACAAGAAAACACAAATCCGCATCGTAGCGCAATCGAATTTTTACAAAGGTATGTTTTTTGTGATGCTATGAAATTTTCTTTGCTAGTATCCACATAGAATTGTACCAGTGGTTATCCAGGTTAACAGAGCGAAGGACGAACTTCCAAGATCACCAATCTCCTGCATGGACTCCCGCAAGGGTCAATCTTGTGAAACACATGAACAACGAGATTTCCCGCGTTGTTGATTTCTGAACAACGCGAACGTTGGAAGCTTTTGTGACTAAGTTTTCCATTGAAATAAGTACTCCCTTTAGTGAAGCTAAACGACAGTTTTTCAAAGGACCCCGGTGTAAGTTTTTGAATTCATTCAGCTTGAAAATTAAACTACTAGTAGCCAAAAAAGGTATATTGCTTTTTGAATCAGACTGTTAGCTTAGTAGTACTAACATATGTTTGCAAGTGATTCTACCCTCGACGAGCGAAGTGGGTTGCTGCGAGGTAGAAAAAGGTATAGGCAGAATTTTGAGTCCTCTACCCTAGGTCAAGATACCGAGTCTACAGTTTCAGAACCTGACGAAAACCCATTTGCTAACCACCCTCCGGTAACTCCGCCACACAGCTCTATTGCTCTCGAGAATCCATCATAGTCGACAAGTAACCCTAGCCTGATTATCCCAGTCACAGGTCAGTCTACCCCAGTAAGTTCCCATCCATATACCTCTACCCCAACCCCTAGCCCCGCTATGGCCCACCTGACTAATGACATCAAGCTTCCTGTCTTCGAAGGGACCGGATCAGAGGATCCAGAACAATTTTGGTTTTTATGTGAAGCAGTGTGGAATGCGAAGAAAATTACAGACCTGGATGTGATAACTGCGCAGCTCATTACTTCTTTCAAGGACCGGGCTTTGACTTGGTTCATGAAATTCTCCAGTACTTAGAGCCCTACTTTAGATGAGATTAAGGCACCAATAACCAAAGAATTTAAGAATCCCAAATCAGAATCCCAGAGTATCACTGAACTGAAAGAGATCCAGCAGCGGCACAGTGAATCAGTGTGGGACTTTGACCAGAGATTCAAAGTCCTACTAGACCAAGTCAGCTTCACCATTAGTCCTGTGCAGCACAAGGAGTGGTTTATTATAGCATTAGTACCATATATCAGAACTCCGCTCATGCAACAGAAGGTTGCTGACCAGCAAGAGGCTCTGGAACTTGCAATGAAGCTGGACACCGCCCCTGTCGGAGATGATTCTAGTATTGCTCAAATCCAAGCGCAGCTAGCAGCAATGGCCCTGGAGCTTCGCGACATGAAGAAAGCTAAAACCAGTTGCGAGGAGGTTTGGTGCATGCAATGTTGGACAGAAGGTCACGATAGGGACCAGTGTCCTATGGTCAGAACTTACCTGAATACGGGCGTGCCAAACCAATTCAATCCTGGTGTTCTCTATTGTGAGATCTGTCGGACCACTGGTCAACATCGCCCTGAAGACTGCCCTCTTCTCCAGAGATATGTACAAGTCCCCAAGAACCCCTACTACAAGTTTGGTAAGTCAGTAGGGCATACTAAAGAGGAGTGCCGTAGCTACGACCTCATGAGAGAACGTACCTACAACGTGTTTCGGGTGCAGACTGAGGGACAGAGAAATAACGGTTACGGCTACAGGGGTGGTGGCTCTGGTATGGGTGCTTTTGGAGGTCGTGGTCGTGGTGGTATGGCAGGAAGAGGCAGAGGCCCAGTGGTGTGTTAAAATTATAACCAGGCTGAGCACCTAGCTCGAGACTGTCGAAACCCTACTATGACCTGTCGATATTGCCGCGCAATAGATCACGTGATTGAGCAGTGCCCCCAGTTGATAGCTAAGATTCAGGAAAACAACAGCGGCCCTACCCCGAACATTCAGTTCATTTCCGTTGAGCAGCGACCTACATCAACCATCAATGTTTTCACTCAAAGTGGAGCTACGACGCACATACAGAACACACAGAAACAACCTGTCGAGGCGTGTGTTTGCAAGGCCCCTGAGAAAGTCCCAGCACGTGATACTGTGAGAGACCAAGAATCAGTCAAGGAGGCTTGGTGCGATAGTGTTGACCCTAGCACAGCCGCAGTACCTGCGTGGCCACCTCTGCAGGACCCACAGCCGCAAGATGCTTCGACAGATAGAGTAAGTACACTTTCCTCCTTTTTACAGAGTTGTATGAAACTCTTGAGGAATAAGAATGCCTTAAAGGAATTTCAAAAATTTCTTACTTTCACAGACCCTCAGAGAAGAGTTGATCAGGAGAAAATTGTTAATCATGTCCGAAGAATTGGTAGGGAAATGCGATTGAATGTCCAGATAGGTGAGTATGATATGACTGATGTCAATCTGGATCTCGGATCAGAAGTTAATGTCCTACCCAAGCAAACTTGGGGAAAAATGGGAAAACCTGCCCTAGCCTAGTCACCTATACAACTGAGATTAGAAAATCAGCAAAGGATTGTGCCCCTAGGGATACTTCTTAGTGTTCCAATAGATATTGATGGGGTCAATACTCTAACGGATTTTGAAGTTATTGAGATCATTGATGACAGCAACCCTTATCCAGCCCTGTTGGGAATCGAGTGCGCCATGGAAAATGCTACAATCATCAACCTTAAGAGGAGACAGATGACCTTCGAAGGAAATGGTCTGCGAGTTATCATACCCCTCGACCCATCCCAAGGAGAAAGATATACAGAACCAATCAGAGACGAAGACCAGGATGTTCTGGAGCACATTTATAACATTACAACCAAGGAAGAAGATTATGTTGAGCCTGATGTCGACGGCGTAATGGATTGGCAATGTGATAGCTCCTGCATGTCTGATTCAGACGATGGTATAGAGAATTGGCAGAATCGACTGTATGAGCTACATGGCCATAGGTGCGCGTGAATCACTAAGTCTCTTAGATGCCTTAGTGCACATCCCAGAGAGTTTCCTACATATGATGGGTTGACAGACCCTGGAGAATTTATTGCACAGTTCTCAGAACAAGTGCCCGAGTCACAAAGAATGCAGACTCTGGAGATAGCATTAAGAGCTACAACAGCAAGATGGTGGACTGATCACAAAAAGTCTACTCCCAGTTGGGGAGCCTACCAGAAATTTCTGCACTTCAGATTCATGGGCCAATCCCAAGAGGTGCGAAGTAAGTTCAATGGGCAGAATAGCCCTCAGGAACAATTGAGGCAATGTTATGCGGCATGGGAAAATGTACCTCGCGAGGAGTGGGTGCATAAGTTTTTGCACACCTTGGAACCTATAGCAAAAAAATGGTATATGGAGGCCAAGCTCTGACACGGCACTGTAAGTTGGGATGATCTTGTTGATAGCTTTTTGCTTACATTTTCTATTAATGAAGTTTGTCTTGTTTTATATATAGCTGTCAGGTCAACCCATGACAAGGAAAATGATGATCAAGAAGGAATTGAATACCAAACCAAGGGGCAGAACCAAGAAGCCAGTCCACCAAACCTAACAGTCCTATCGCAGACATTACCAGGATGGGTCGAAGGCCAATATTGCGCCGAAGGTGCTTGTTGTCACAAAGCTCAAACCATGATTCTGTCAAAGACCAAAAACACAGCGAGACTTAAAATCCGACCATTGGAAAGCAGCCAAATTGGCGGCGGTAGCAATTTAATTGCCTTAAATGCCTGTACTAAGAAGATTATCAAAAATCGAGTGCCACTTGGACAAGATTTTCATCAGATTTGGTGCCTTCAATGCACCATCCTACCCGATTTGACTGATGGAGTGTATAAGAAGATGCCTAAGTTAGGAAAAATTGTATTCTGCATTTCTTTAAGATTTACGAGTGAACCCATGAGAAAAGAATGAGAGCTTGACGATTTAGTAAGAGAATTCAAGCAAGAGGGTCTGATAAGTTGCTCTAATCGGCCGCCTACCTCTATTCCCCGTGAAGAAGCTCACCCAGCACCACCACGGCCAATGCAGACACGGTCTACCAGGAAAAATTCCAGAACTGAAGTTTGCTCCAAGTGAAACCAAGACCAGCATAGGCAAACAGGGCAAACGCCAGACGATCATCATATGGATCCCCTCAGTTCAGCACGGATCCCGGCCAGGGGCAGGGAGAACATTGCACCACCGCGGCCACCGTATCTACAACCTGTTTGACCAGGCGCCGAGCTACCCCGACGAACAAAGCAATTCACGTTAACCACAACCTCGCTACCACAAGGAGTTCAGCTGATCGAAAGCATGACAGGGAAGATAGATCGGCTTAAGTACAGCAAGTTTCCACAGTTTGCACCAGCAGAATACTTGCACTGCGTCAAATACCCAGATGATAATGCGACACTACTGGAAGTAAAACAGTGGGCTGCGGGCCTGGACAAAGCTGGCCTACTCAAGATGCTTGATATTCTGCATTTCGGTCGTGGCATACATGTGACCGTAGTAGCCAAACAGTTGCTAGCATTAGTGCATGAGGGCTATTTAGGGATAGGAGACCAGCGAATTCCTATTGATGCCACACTCATTCATAAGATCACAGGTTTACCAATGGTAGGACCTGATCCGGGAACTGAATTTCCCTCAAAACATGAGGATACAAAGCTCGTGCAAATTATGAAAGAGCGGTTTGGCCTGACAAAGGGGAAACGGGGGTATCACACTTCTGTGATTCAGGAACAGAACATTCGCTTTGCAGCTGAACTCTTAGCCTGCAAACTCATACGAAAATGCAGGCCAACTGAAGTACCTGCTCCGGTTATCCGGATTGCTACGAATTGTGCTGAGGGGTACACTTACAATTGGGCCGCATACCTTGCGAAGGAATTCCTGGAGGATGCTCGTGATGCACAGGAAAAAGGTATACCTTTTCATTACTCCTAGCTATTACTACTTATTGCATTAGTTGCGTGGAAAGAGCCCACCAAAGCTCAGTTTGTAGAATTAAACCCAGGCATGCCGGGGGCAGTGAGGTACGCCTCCCTATGGATATCCTCAGATAAGGTAGCTCAGCAGATGATGAACACTGTGTTCATATTTTATGCCATGAGTATCCACTATGAGATTGTGTAAACACCACGGCTTACCAATGAGTTGTTCTCTAAATATGAGGGCGCCGCGAACTTCAGTGCCGATATACATCATGTTTTCATTCAAGCCCATGCAGATCCATGACATCAATGGTTTAAATTACCATATGTAGTTACTGAACCTGATATCAGGGGCATAGTTCAGCAATGGCCGGTTGACTGGTTGAAAGATGTAGGAAAAAAACCCTCTATTCCAGTTCCCCTAGCTACCAATATTGGCGTAGGTACCAGTTAGGCGCAGAAGCAAAACCCATTAGAAGATAGAGAAGACCTAAGTGATTCGCAGCCGGATGGCGACGGCCAGGGTGGAGATGGCAGACAGGACGAACAGGATGAGGAGTCGATCAATACCATATTAGACCCTAACCCATCAACCAAGCGCAAGTCACCAGAAGTAGTGAAGTTAAA
>LPNX010140814.1:45565-81012 GCA_001517045.1 Pseudotsuga menziesii | reverse complement strand
CTATCTAGAAGAGTGAACTTGTATGGTATTCCAAGTGTCCAAAATTTAGTTTCTGAAGCTGAAAATCCTACCACATAACCCTAGTCCATCTTCTTTTAGATGAAATTGGTCTCACTCAATTTTAATCTTGGATGCCTCAGATATGATCTTTTTTCCTATAACACTTGTTTTAGACTAGATTTTGGACAAGTAGAAAACCCTATACTACTCCACAATTATATCTAAAATTGTAATGAATCAAGATCGGAATTTCTGACTGGATATAGATAGGCCTATTTTAGAAGTGGTTTTTTAACCTTAATCTTTGAATCCTTGTAGAAAAAAAATTGTAGCGAAAATTTCAATATGACTTGTTTTGCAGAAGTTAGTCCTGAGAAAAGAGCTCTGATACCAAATGTTATGCAACAAAGTCCCATAAATAGAATAAAAAGAACATAAATAGATAAGAAGAGAGTAATCCATGCCTTAATAATGAATAATAGAGATAATTAGCAATCCTCTTCGAGGGAGGAACCTCCTTACACAATGTACTAAGTACACAAGACAAGGCAAGATACAATGATGACTAAAATGAGAATATCTCCTTCCTATATATATGGGGCAAAGGTGTACCATAACAACTAATAGACCCAAGATGACATGAATAACATGTAATACACCACAACATAGGGGGCAATGTGCCCAACATTTAGGGATTAACACAAATGCGCTTTGGATTAATATACATATATATTACTTCACATTGATACAACCACTTTATGATATCTTTAGGTGCGTTATTCACAAGATGAACTTTTTTACTCTCAATCTTACAAAGCTTTGGCCACATCCATTATTGTGATATCTAGAAATGGTTCCTTTGCATCACTCACCATAATTTTGGAAACAATAAGGCCATTATCCATAATAATATTCTCAAAAGAGGAAGTAATATTTATCAACTTTCTCAACCAATTCATGACCCTAAAATGCAACTCTATCTTTAAGCATGTCTGGTCTTATAAAAATTTAAATAAAGTGAAGCATATTTATCTTTCGAACTTATAGGATAACTGCAATTTCACCTCCTTTATCAAATCTATGTTAATCCTGGCCAACAACAATTCGTCGACATACATAACCACATATACAAAGTGATCTCCAACTTCCTTCCCATACACATAGTGATAGACTTAAATTCTTACAAACCCCAATTGTTGGATATACATGTCAAACTTTTGATACCACATCTTGGGGGATTGATTTATACGACATAGAGACTTCTTGAGCTTACATAATAGCTCCTTCTCTTGTTCTATTGCAAAAACTCCAGGCTGGTTCATGTAGACATTAGAGGAAATTTCAACTCAAAATGAGCCTCCTAAGGAAAATTAATAAAATAATAAAATAATATTTATTAATTTTGGAGGAAGAAAAGAAAAACTATTTTTTTGTTCATATTTTCGACATATCTCCCTGTGTTTTTACTCATATTTCGATCGAGAGAGCTTGTTGGATGCAGAATTAAATTCCCCATCCAACGAGTACCCACTCGCCATACTTTTGACGGGCCCTGCTACTCCAAAAACAAGAAATACTTGAAAAAATGTGATGATGATGATGAGAAACTTTCACCAAATTCAACTCCCTTGAGTTGTGAATATCCTTTCACTACTAATCAAGCCTTGTACTTCTCAACTTGACCTGCTGCATTCAATTTTTTCTTGAACACCAACTTACTACCAATGGGTTTCCTTCCATTTGGGAACGTGACTAGATCTCATGTTTCATTATTCTTCAAGAATTGCATTTCTTCTTCCATATATATTTTCCAGAGTTCACCCTCTATCGATTCAATCGCTTCCTATACTTACCTAAGATCGTGATTTATGGAAGACAATGCAAAAGAAGATAAAAAGTAGGGTGAACTATACCTTTCTAGTTGTTGCCTTTATTGACTATACCTCTTTAATTATAGATTCTGTTGTTCCACCTCTTCATGTTATGTAACCAAGTCCCAAAAATAGGATAAAATAGCAGAAATATACCAAAAGAGAGTAATCCACGCCTTAATAATGAAGAAATAGATGAATAGCAATTTTCTTCGAGGGAGAAACTTCCTTACATAATTTAATAAGTACATAATAGTATACAAGATATAATGATGACTAAAATGAAAATATATCTTTTCTATATATAAGAGACAAAGGTGTACAATAACAACTAATAGACCTGCTAATATACCGAAGCCGACATCAATAACATGTAATACACCACAATATAGGGGTAATGCGGCACACTGTAGGGGGGAATGTTCCCAACATTTAAGGATTAACATGCCCCTCCCCTTTAGACAAACGTTTTCCTAACACTTGCATAGTTGTGGATGCATTTGTATGAAGGAATCATTGTCCCATGTCGAATATGCTACAAGTAACTTCTTCCACTTGATTAGATACTTAGTAATAACCTTATTTTTAGTTGTTTGGTCTTTTTAGTAATAACCTTCCTTCTCCAAAACGCCTCTACTAAATACCAATGCTCTCCGTCTCTTTATTCGATCTTGTCAATGTACACCTAATCCATTTACATAAAGTGGCTTAGCAATCAATTAGAATTAAAGTTTTTTTTTAATAAAAGTGAATGTTGTTTTCAAAAGGCCTCTTTTGTACCAACTCCATAACATTTAATAACTACACACTCCAAAAAGGCCTCTTTTGTACCAACTCCATAACATTTAATAACTACACAAAAGGCCTCTTTTGTGTACCAACTCCAAAAAGGCCTCTTTTGTACCAACTCCATAACATTTAATAACTACACACTCCAAAAAGGCCTCTTTTGTACCAACTCCATAACATTTAATAACTTCCCACGTCAATTTGTGCTTTTGAGGGTCCCAATATGCGTGCTTGTATCAAGTGGTTGAGATATGCGTGGTTCTATCAAGTGCTTGGATTGGATTGGATTGAAAGTGACAGACACTGACTTAAGTTGGAACTTTCCAGGCAGCTAAAAGAACTCACTCCGACATCTCAATGTTCGATTGCCTGGCTGGAGGGACTGACTCGGACATCTCAATCACGGCAATTCACTACAGTTGGAACGCACAGATACAAATATACAGGCTGGCCGCCGCGGTATACCTCTCGCTGTCCCTGCTCACTTTCCTCCCTCCCATCCCCACGCCGACCTGCTCTCATTCAGCTGGCATATATAAACCCAACAACCATCGTTACAAATCCATCCAGCCTCCACGGCAACGAGCTACAGCGGTTTGAGCACTACTTGTTTACCATTACACTTCACTCCTTCTTTGCACACATTCTATTCCTTTCCTTTTCATCTTCTCCCTGCATTTGTCTGCACTTAGCATCTTAAACTACAGCTCTTTTATTCCCATTTTTTCCATAATTACAGACATGGCCACGCCCCTTCCCCTCCTCTTTCTTTTACTATTAATCTCATCAACTCTTCTTCTAGCTGTCTCTGCAAATTTCTACAACGATGTAGACATAACATGGGGCGATGGTCGAGCTAAAATCCTTGACAATGGCCAGCAATTACAGATGACTCTGGATCAAACTTCAGGTAATAATTGTTTGGTAAATTTTATTTTTTCTTGGTATCATGCTCTGCTCTTATTTCGTTTTCATGTACACTTATTATACTATGTAGACATCTTATTTCTTCTTTCCTTTTTGACGCAGGTTGTGGGTTCCAATCCAAGAACGAGTATCTGTTTGCCAAGATTGATATGCAAATCAAATTGGTACCTGGCAACTCTGCAGGCACAGTCACTGCCTATTATGTATGTATTAGTCTTATTCTACCCTGCCTTACCCTATTTTTCTCTGAATGAAATGACACAAATATGACCTGTCCTATGCCATGCTGACATGTTAATGCTGTTATGCCCCCTGCAGCTATCGTCCCAAGGTCCCAAACATGACGAAATAGACTTTGAATTTCTGGGCAACCTCTCTGGAGATCCCTATGTTATGCACACCAATGTCTTCGCTCAAGGCCTTGGCAATCGTGAGCAGCGATTCTACTTGTGGTTCGACCCAACCCTGGATTTCCACACTTACTCTGTGCTCTGGACATCAAACCAAATTATGTATGTATATTCTAATTACTCGTTGATTCATTCATCCAATACACTTCAATCCCTTAAACTAACATAGATACATGTTTGTTATTCAGATTTTCTGTAGACGGGACTCCTGTTAGAGTATTTAAAAACAGGGAGAAAGAGTTGAGTGGAGTGGATAACAACTATCACTATCCTAAGAGCCAAGCAATGAGGCTCTACTCCAGCCTTTGGGATGCGGAAGATTGGGCAACCAAAGGTGGACTTGTGAAAACAGACTGGACCAAAGCTCCCTTTGTTGCATCCGTCCGCAATTTTAATGCTGCAACTTCTTCTAACTTGGCCGCAGAGGAGGTTTTGGACAGCAACGAAGAGCAGAAGCTCCAGTGGGTGCGAAATAACTATATGATCTACGATTACTGTGCTGACACCAAGAGGTTCCCGCAGGGGCTACCCTCGGAGTGCAAATGAGCTCCAAATTCAACCAACTCCAACTTCTGGTTGATGAATTCTCGATACCTACCCTGCGCTTCCAACTATTCTTTTCTGGTCTATGACCTCCATTCTTTCATTGTTTTCAGATACATATATTAATGTATACAAAATCAAAATCTGTGATAGTCCACTGGGCTAATTATTTTGGTCTTTGCATAATAATATCAATGCCCTTTATATTACAATTTTCAATATTTTTGTGTAAGTGGATCATGACACTCTTGTTCTGTCTGACTATGTAATTGAAAATGGATTTACACCATCTCATACCTTTTGGCCTAGTTGGTATGTATCAATTCCCTAAGGTGGATACTGTATGTATTAAAATTTGATACTCACCTATCTTTGAAAACGGGATCACGGATTCTACCGATATTTAATTTGATACCTCAGTAATTGTCTATCATTGAAAACTGATTACCTAAAAATATTTCATAACCTCAAACATCAGGGAGAAAGAAGATTAACAACAGAGAGAAAGACTTTAGGTTAAATGGAAATTATCAGTATCCCAAGCGCCAAGCAATGAGGAGCTACTCTAGCCTTTGGGAACACGGATGATTGGGCGAGGTGAAGACCAACTGGAGTAAAGGTCCTTTATTGCATCCTTCAGCAACTTCAAAGTTGCTGCGACTTCTTCCAACTCCGCAGCAGAGGAGGCTTTGGACTTCAACCAAGAGCAGTGGCTTCGGTCGATGCAAAAGAAATGCATTATTTAAGTTTACTGTGCAGACACCAAAAGGTTCCCAAGGACTGCCTCCTGAATGCAAATGAGCCCTCAACTTCATCGATTAATTCACCTCCCGAATTCTTCACACCTTACCCTTGTTTTCTGTTCTATGACATCCATTCTTTCATTAGAATCCAATACATACAATGATGCAGATAAATGTTATGACATTGATGTTGAACATTTAACCTGTCAATAACAACTCCAGTATCTCCAAAAACTTGAAGCTTCTTAATGCCTATCTCCACTGCAAGAAATAATAGAAATCGCAGAGCACATAGAGTTCAACAAAATTCTTTGATCCTTTTCCAGGCCTACCTTGAAAGTGTATTTCATGTTCTTTGAGTGATATAACATTCCACCCGCACCAGCTACATTTTCCTCCCTTTCAGTTGCACCATCGAAATATGACCAAGGGGATGTCCTCATTTGATTAGCTCTTCTTTCACCAGTCTGATTTTGACATCCGATTCAGATTGAGGGAAATAGTTGACAATTGCAGAAGATCTATTTGCACACGCTAAAGGTCATAGATACTTCTAAAAAATTTGTTGATTCCTAGCATTCCAGATTTGGTAGACCACAATAATGGGAAGACTCATGTATTCACAATACACGAATTCTGAATTTAAGCCCCAAAATTTCAAACATTCCTGAATAGTTGAACCTGCCCATACATGTTTGAATTTAAGATAACTTCAATTTCCTTCCATACCTGTATAAAATACTTACATTCAACAATAAGATGGTAGTTCGATAATGCTTCTATTACGCACAAAACACATCTTCCCGGACCTTCCCAATGCTTATTTATGTTGTAGAATATCCCAGGTTAAAGCTTTATTCCATAAGAAGAACCACATGATATTTTTCTCTTTTGTAGGATAATTGAACTTCCATATGAACTGCCACCACCAAATCGGACTAATAGTTCTGTCCAGTCCCATCAGAACTTCATAATGTATTTACTCTTCCAAATCGGACTAATAGTTCTGTCCAGTCCCATCAGAACTTCATAATGTATTTACTCTTGGATGAAGACAGATATGTCAGATCGTAAGCTGCTTCAGGAATTCCTTCCATATCGGAGCCTTTGCATCTCTAAATCCCAAAAATTCAGCACTTAGCCACCTTTGCTCGAAAAGGTTAGTATTCCGTTTGTCTGCAATTTGATTAAGTGTTTGAATCCCTTTGAATCTAAGTTGTATGATCATATGCAGAGGCAGAAAATGAGCTTTGATTAAGGTTAGTATTCCGTTTGTCTGCAATTTGATGAAGTGTTTGAATCCCTTGGAGTCCAAGTTGTATGATCATATGCAGAGGCAGAAAATGAGCTTTGTCACTTCCTATCCAGAAGTCTTTGTCGACCTGGAGAATGTGACCATCTCCCACCTTCCAGGACAATGCATTTCCCATTACATTGAAGGCACAGACTGCTGCTTTCCAAAAGGTGGAGACATTTTGGATAGGTTTAATTGGATTCCTAATCCATTCCATAAGAGTTGGTGGCATAATATATTTTGTATGATGACCTCTCTACACTGACCAATACCAGTAATAATCCTCCAAAAGCTCTTCGCCAGAAGGGATTTAAAAAACAAGAGCCACCAGTTGGTGGCATAATATACTTTGTATGATGACCTCTCTCCACTGACCAATACCCGTAATAATCCTCCAAAAGCTCTTCGCCAGAAGGGATTTAAAAAACAAGAGCCACCAGTTGGTGGCATAATATACTTTGTATGATGACCTCTCTCCACTGACCAATACCCGTAATAATCCTCCAAAAACTCTTTCACCGGAAGAGATTTGAAAAAAAACAAGAGCCACAGGGTGGCAATGTCACCCCAATTGTTAACAACTATTGATATTTCTATAAAGTAGAAGCTATATAAATGTGTTACTTTTGCCACAAGGTAGAAGCTATAAATATTTCTATAAGGTAGAAGCTATACAAATGTGTTACATCTTAAATATGGATGCATCTACGTAGACTTGGATAATGGTGTAGCATATGTGTAGACTTGGATAATGGTGTAGCACATTCAGTGTGACCATTCCGCCAAACTCATAAGATAACTACAACAAATTATAACATGAAAATGCAACATAGCCCTTCAAGCCATGATTTGACGTGGCGAAGACCAAGGATTATGTAATAGTTGAACAACCCTCTACACAAAAAAGATAACACAAAAGACATAGACCTAGCCTAGCATAAAACTCCAAGAATTTCCAACACCTTTACTTTACTTTACGATGAATCTAAAATAACACAAAAGGCTCGTATGTCACAGCCACGTTTTTCAGCGCACCTGGAAGGTGGCACACCTGGGCAAGGTGTCGTGGTCATGACGGTTCGGCATGGAGTTGCGCTCTCACTTGGCAAGGATAGCAAGCGCCCACATTCACCACTGGCATGGAGGTCGGGAGTGTGGCGTGCCCCAAGGTCAGCGCCCACGTGACTTGGCACGGGCGCCCCTTGGCAAAGATGGCGTTGATGATGGGCGCGCGACACATTTGAGGTGCGCGACCCTTGAGCGTGCGGTTGGGCATGCAAGCTTGTGAAGACGTTCGGTAAACGGGCGCGCGACCCTCGGTGCGGGCGCGCGACCCTAGTGTGCGGACGGACAGATGTGCGGACGGACAGACGTGCGGTTGGATGTGCAGATGGACGTGCGGACAGTTGGGCGCTCCGGCAAAAGAGCGCTTTGGTAAGTAAAGCCACGGGCGTGCGGACGACAGCAGTTGGGCGACGGGCGCGCGCGCACGACGGCACGGTTAGCGACGGACGGCGGTCAAAGAGATGGGCGCTCGGTCAAAGTAAAGGGGCGCGCGGCTCACCAGCAAAGTGTGCGCGCGGCACTCTAGAGGCTTCGGCAAGCGGACCCGTGAACGCCTAAGTCAAAGTCACGTTGGTGGGGTGACACCAACGGAACGGTTAAGTGGCCAAGTGTGTTTTCAAGTTGACTTGGTGAACCGGCAAGGGGTGACTTGTGCGGTAAGCAAGATGTCAAGTTGACATGGGCAAGACACCTAGAAGGCTATAAATAAACGAAGTGCAAGTCATTTCAAATCAGCTAAGGCAAGGGAGCTAAGTTCATGTGAACAGTGCGCTTGGCTAAAGCGCACCTTCGTTTCTGTCGCATCCGCGCAGGGGTACCGCAGGCAGCCGTTTTTGGCACAGTGCACAGTTGGACTGCGGCAGAGGCTAGGTTCAGACAGTGGCACGTTTTCTGGGTTTTCTGCGGTGCGGCAGCAGCATACAGTGAGGGTTTGCAGCAGTCGTTTCGGCAGCCAAGTTAGTCGCTCAGTGGAGGTTGACTTGGGTTTTTCCAGTTTTGTAAAAGTGTGTGTTTTAGCCAGGTTGGGCGCACACCCAGAGAGTGGACGGTTTTGGCATCTCTGTTTTACTTGTGAAAATATTGAAGTCGGGCTCTGCATTGGGCAACCCGCAACACTTCCATACTTTCTTGTGTTGTTACAGTTGTTGCATATGTGTATGAATGACTAAGTTAATGATATAACATGTTTCCGCATAATGAGTAGGCGTAGTCCGTTAGTTAACATCAAGTTGGCCAAGCCCTTGAGAGGTTGCTAGACGGTGCCGCACACCTTCTTAGCGAGTCAAGAGCGCTCGGCTAAGTGGGGCTGTGACATCGTAGACTTACGTGGCATCCATATGTCCATGTGATATTGACATTACAAGTCTACCTAGTAAGCATGAAAATAATTAGCTCTCCAAATAAAAAAGCAAAAGTAGGCATATCATTCTAAATAAAATCAAAAATTGGCATTGCCAAGGCAATGCTTGGGATGCCAAGAAATGTATAATGATGAGGTGGACACCTAATATCAACGACATTCCTCACTTCTAACATTCTTCTATGTGACATATATAATCACTCTGTTGATAGCGATGGATAGCCCAACATTTTAAGTGATGGATAATGATAATGATATCAATGTAACGATAACATTCCTCACTTTCAGAATTTTGCTATGGGGTCATCATTGATGTGACATAACACTACCAGGATATCCAAACTTGACACATAAATCTGATCAACTATCAAGAGCTCATTATTCGACCCACAAACTTGCTCATCATTCACCATGTGGCAATGATAAAATGCAGACAAAACCGACACATCAAAACTCCTACGCGTTACACTATAGTATTTGTCACGTAACATGTTAAATGATGTCATCCCCACTGCGAAAACCTAGAGAGAAAAAATCTACACAAACATTAGCCATCAAAAACCAACGAACATTTAAATAATTGTTTTTTTTTTAATTCCATTTAATATAAAAAAAAGTACAACTTTGAAAAACATAAAAAAATTATACCATCAATATTAACATTATTATGAAGAATATTAACGTTAACAATGGGGAAGATTTTGGAGGGATAGGTTTTGATTGTTATGCCAGGGTTCTGAAGACATCATGAGCGGAGGCATCAACCTGAGCGCGGTGCAGGGCCGGGGGCTGCTAACCCCCCGTGTGCAGCTATGGCTAGGGTAAAGACCCGGGGAAACCCGACGGATGAAAAAGTGGAACCAATGGGGATCCCGTTAGTGGGAAGGGCAGATTGTAGGGAGGGAGAAGATTGGGGGTGGGTGGATGCCTCCCAAGGGCTCAGAATATCCCTGCACTTTAGATCCAATTGGAGACAATATGGGAGAAAGTTGAACTATGGAAAGAAAAAGCCCTCATCAAGAAATTTGTGGGAGTATGGCCGAAGAGAGAGATCTGGTCCACTGGATTCAGGGAACCTAGAAACCCAAGGGCCACTATGATCTCCATATGGGGGGGGAAAGGTATTTTTACCATCATCTTCTTCAATGTGGAGGATAAGAACATAATCATGGAGGGGGAACCCTATTTCTTCTTTTCGGCGGGGCTTTATCTACGACCATGGAAGTAACACTTCAACCCTGAAATAGAAGATCTGATGGTCGCTCCGGTGTGGATCCAGTTGATCGGCCTCCCTGAAGAATATTGGGATTTGGAAATACTGAAAGACATTGGAAACTCGATTGGAGAATTTGTAAAGGTCTTCGAGCATACAAGACAACAGAGGTATACGGAATATGCATGGATCTATGTCTATATGGACTTGTCAAAGGATCTTCTGGAAGCAGTGAGCCTAAACTGGGAAGATGAGGAGTTGATCCAACAGATTGACTACGAACAACTCCCTTTTCGCTGTCGGATCTGCCATGAATATGGCCATTTTGGAAGGGACTACACAAAAGGGAGCCAGGAGAAGCCGGCTTCAGACTAGAAAGGGGAAGAGCAGCATGCCAATAGAGGATTCACGTAGGTCAAGAGCCAAAAGAGGAGAAAGAACAATGGGGGGCAAAAACAGAAAAATGGGGTGGTTGAGAAAGCCCCAGCGATATCTAACCCCTTTCAGGTCTTGGAAGAAGTGGGGGAAGGAGAATCTGGCTAGAATAAAGAAAAGGAGAAGGGAGAAACCAGGATGATTACATTTGGGTTTCATGAAATCATCCGGGAGAAGACGAGGCGGAAGATATGGAGCTCGGAGAGTTGGATCTGGACGTCGTTGAGAGGGAGTGCACGAAGGCAGGAGAAGGGTATGTTACACATGAGCAAGTGGCTCTCCTCCAGAAGGCTATCATCAGATCCATAGCTTCCTAGGATCTGGGATAAGCGTAGAGCCATCGAAAGGGAGCAAGAGGAAAACCCCAAAGGAGGACCTAAAGCAAGGACGAAAGATGAACAAGCAGAGGATTGCGACAATTGGAGTCAAGTTGATCGAATCAGGCCAGTACCCGATGATCAGGGAGGCCTTTTTTGAGGTAAGTAAGGTTACCCAATGAATATAATCTCATGGAATATTAAGGGGTGTAACCACCCGAGAAAGGTAAAAACATTAGGAAGGAATATCAGGAAAGAAAAAACAGACGTATTATTTCTGCAGGAAATTAAGTGCAGCTCTGAAACAATGGTGAGATTGGGGCAAAATTTTTGGAAGGGTAGCGGAGTAATGGCATTAGATGCAGCACACATGGGGGGAGGAATGGTGATTTTATGGCACCTAGGGTTGATCGAACTCTTGAGGTGGCGTGCGAGCCATTTCTCCCTAATGGCTGCCTTCAAATCTATTGATTCAGGGATAACAGGGACCCTGGTTAACATTTATGGCCCAAGTGCTTTTCCCCAGAAGCAGGTCTTTATCCACCATCTGAGGTGGTTGAGAATTCAAGCCGAGGAGGGGACATGGATTGTTGGTGGATATTTCAATTTGATTACCTCTCTCAGGGAAAAGAAGGGAGGAAGGCGGGCTCTACACAAGTATCAGGAGGAATTCAGGGAGATACTGACACTCAACCCTCTGGCAGACATGGAAACAGGGGATGGTTGGTACCCCTGGAATAATAGGAGGGGAGGAGACCACCTGGTAGCATCCCGTCTTGACAAATTCTTGGTGTCAGAAAACATAGTTAGGGGTGCTGGGGAAAATAGGACATGTGTCCTCCAAACGGCTGGATCGGATCATTGGCCAATTAGTTTGGAATGAGACTGGTCAAACACGAACCTAAGCAAGCCTTTCAGATTCGAACAATTCTGGCTGGAGCACAAGGACTTCAAGGGACATGTGGAGCAGTGGTGGCAGAAGTTGAGCCACATAGGTGGGATCAAAATGTACAACTTCCAACCGAAGCTCAAGGCTTTAAAAGCTAAAATCCGCACGTGGAACAAGGAATATTTTGGCAATATATTTGAAGACAGAAAAAGGCTCCTCCAGAACATTGACCAACTCCAACAAAAGGGCATAGAGTCAGGGTGGGACACAGAAATGAAGGAGAGGGAGAAGGATCTCTTCACACAACTAGATGCTAGAGAGAGACAAGAAGAGATATTATGGAAGCAGAAGTCCAGAGTCAAATGGCTACAGGAGGGAGAAAATAACACTAACTTTTTCCACAATTATGTGGTGCATAATAGATTAAGTTTGAAGATCCACAAACTCAAGAAATCAGATGGGGCCTAGGTGGAGACTAGAGGGGATATTGATGAGGAACTAACAAGCTACTTCAAGGGAATCATGACTGAGGACAACAATGACAGGGATCGAGATATTGTTCGGATCACTGATCTCATCCCCAGAAGGGTGACCAGGGAGGATAATGAGATGCTTAACAGTCCTATATCTATGCAAGAGGTTGAGGAGGCAGTGAACTAGATGGCACAAGGAAAGGCGCCTATGTCAGATGGCTTTACTTCCAACTTCTTCCACTTCTTATGGGCTTTGATCAAGGAGGAAGTCTGGGCAATCGTAGAGGAATCAAGGAGAAAGCGATGGGTCCTTAAAGCCTTCAACGCAACTTTCCTCTCTTTGATTCCAAAGGGAGAGGGAGCCGACTCCCCAGATAAATTTAGACCCACAGCCCTTTGCAATGTGATCTATAAAATCATTTTCAAAGTGATAGCAAATCACCTAAAACCCCTTCTCTCAGGCCTGATCAGTCTAGAACAGTCTGGATTTATGGAAGGAAGACAGATCATGGATGGCATCATCACTATCCATGAGACTCTTCATTCACTGAAAATCTCCAGGCAGTCGAGAATGGTCATCAAACTAGACATAACAAAGGCCTATGACAAGCTTAGCTGGTAGTACTTGGAAAAGATGCTAAGGGCGTATGGTTTCAATGTGGCCTGGCTGGAATGGGTTATGGCTATGGTCACTACCTGTTTTTTCTCAATATTGCTGAATGGTTCTATGACAAATGTCTTTGCCCCTACCAGGGGGATAAGGCAGGGAGATCCACTCTCACCTTTCCTCTTTGTCCTAATGGCGTAAGGTCTGAGCAAGCTCATCCAATCCTATGTGGATGAGGGGGGAATTTAGGGTCTTTCGCTCCACGAAGGCATGGAGAAACAGACACACCAACGATTCGTGGATGACATGATGTTGATGGGGCACCCTTCAGTCCAAGAAGCCCGAGCCTTCAAGAAGAGCTTAACATTCTTTGCTAAGGCATCAGGGTTTGCAGTCAATGCTGCGAAATCCTAGATCTTTTTCTAAACATTGCTCCCTTAAAGTAAAGAAATATCATCAAAATCCTGGGCTTCAACAAAGGTTCCTTTCCCTCCAAGTATCTGGGGGTGCCTTTGGGTAAAGGGACCATTAAAAAATCTTCTTGGCAAGATCTCATTGACAGGATCAGAGGTAGGTTATCAAGTTGGGTCCTCAAACCCCTGAATTTGCCCAGTCGTTTGGTCTTGGTCAAATCGATCCTTCAAGCTATGCCAGTATACCTCTTCTCTATTATGTCGGCTCCCAAGGCCATCGTCAAGGAGATTAGGAGTATTCAAAGAAATTTCCTTTGGGAAGGTAGAGAGGCAAAGGAGAAATTCTCTCTGGTCAGCTGGGAAAAAATATGTGACACGAAGGAAAAAGGAGGGCTGGGTTTGAGGGACTTGGAAATAATGGGGGAAGTCCAAGGAACTAAAATATGGTGGAGATGGTGCAACTACTCGCAAGAACCATGGGCCAATATTTGCCACATAAAGTATGCGAGGGATCGATCAAAATCGCAACTGATAATATTTAATGAGGAACCACCAGGTTCTCACATCTTGAAGGCATTAGCTGGGCGGAAGTTAGTCCAGGAGCACAGTTTAGGGAGGTCAAAGCGGGAAAGGAAGCCAAGTTCTGGGATGACTTGTGGAACCAATTCCTCAAGTTAGGAAATGATACGAGGTGGCAGCATATTCGGGCAGGGGGAATGGTGGAAGGCAGGACAAAAGTCTATCACTATTGGGGGGAGGGAAATCAGGAACACCAGAGACAATGGGATCTCCTAGTCGGAGGGGATGAGAGGATTTTAGAAGAGGACGTCCACGCTTTCAAAACGAAACTACAGGAACGATGCAATGTGCATAACAACGGGGAAGATATATTACGGTGGGGATACACGCAGAAAGGTTCATTCAGCATAAAGGAGGCCTACAAGATCCGTATTCGAAGACAGGAGGAAGAGGACTCGATATGGAAAAATATATGGTCAACCAAACCTTGGCCAAAGGTCGCAACCCTCTGTGGGCTGGTAGCCCACCGTAGGATTCTAACATGGGAAAATTTGAAATGTAGAGGAATACTAGGCCTGTCTCAATGCGTTTTCTGCAAAGGCCAAGAGGAGAGCATAAGCCACCTGTTGGACTCTTGCACTTTTGCATTGGAACTTTGGGATAGGGGGGCTCAGGCATTCAGGAAAATCAATAGGCGTAGAGAAGAACCGAGACAAACCCTAAGGGAATGGAATCCTAAAGCCTTCAAAAATCGCATTCTATGCACTTTGTGGCAAGCATTTCCTGGACAAGTCCTGTGGGTGGCTTGGAAGGAATAGAATGGCCGAATTTTCCGGGATAAGCAACACACAACAGAAGAAGTATGGAAGACCCTTTGTTCGAACCTCGTTGAGACAATTCACAGTATGGAGTGGAACGAGGATGAAAAATAATTCAACGCCTCTGAGGTGATAATTGCGGAGGGCTGGGGATTGACTAGAGAACCCTTGACGTGCTGCGTTAGAGGGTAAAAGTGTGCAGAGTCTCTAGCCCCTCTTTCTGGTATCCTCCGGTGCCTCTGGTTTTTAAGCTAAATTTTTATGGGGCGGCGAAAGGAAATCCCGGGGTAGATGGTTTTGGGGGATTTTGTAGAAATTCGATGGGGGGAATTCTTCAAGTCTACCACGGGTCGATTGGTTTTGACACAAACAACTCTGCAGAGCTCGAAGGCTTGCTGCAGGGTCTCAATCTGGTTCCAAGGGAAGGGTGGCTCCCAACAATGGTGGAAGGGGACTCGAACATCCTCATCCATATGGCAAAACAACTAGCCAATGGAAGGACAATGGAGAAGGTTTCATCTAGTTAGCGTCTGACAATTTAATTGGAGACCCTCCATGGCTTGGTATTGACGCAACCCGCGATCACTTTTTACCACGTAAGAAGGGAAGCAAACAAAGTTGCGGACATGTTGGCCACTACGGGAAACGAAGGCCGAAGGATGGGACAGTTGGAGGCTTTTGGGGTGACTTAATGGGTTCCAAGGTGCCAACAGCTGGCTCAGCAAGATGTCAACATGAACGGACAAATGGAGGTTGGTACGAGGGATAATTATGCTAATGACAGAGCTAGGAGGGAACCCTACACGAATTTCGATCATCTCCACGCGTAGTTATAAAGGGACGACTCATTATAATCCGTGCCAGCCCTCCGCCCTTTAACTCTGAGTACGGATCGTGGTGGGGAAGGGAGAGGGATGAATTTTCTGAAAGAACGGGATTCGAATATGACGATAGGAATGAGGTTTCGAATTGTGCTGAGTACAGGGAGGGATGATTACTGGATCAGGGGATTTGATGACGGGTATAGGTCCATTAAGGCAGAGAAAGGCTCCCATCCTATTAATAACGGTCTGGCTATTTGGCTCGCCACCTACCTTGTGTGGAAGGAGTTTGATGGTGCACTGATCATCAGAAGCAGGGAGAGGGTAGGGGAAAATCAAAGAGGCTCAGTAAATTGTTTACGGGTGGAAAGAGTGACAGCTCCTCGGGGTGGCGGTGGGAAGTCTGGTGCAAGTGATGCTTCAGTTTTGGCTTGTGAGAAGGGGAAGGGGGTGGCCAAGAAAGGCAGGGGGAACACAACTCGGGAATAGCTTCGAGCCCAAGAGGCGGCATAATTCTTCAAAGACTGTATCCCCTTGGAGGCCCGTAGAGCTACCGAGAGGATGGAAAAAGAATTATGGAAGAAAGTCAAAATGATTCTGATTGAGGAAGTTAGAGCGGAGGTTGGATATTGGGTGATAGACCTAGGCTCTACTACGGGGAGGGTTTCTTCCCATGATCGCCTGATAATGTTGTATTGGGTCATTATGAACATGGTCACGCATGCGGCGCTCAACCAGGAGGCTAAGAAGGAGGAGGTGGAGGCCAAGGCTGAGGGAGACGAGGAGCCTGACCAGAGTGCGGATTGCCGCCTGATGTACCGAAAGGTGGACCAAATTGCTAAGCGACTAGGTATTCTTTTTACCACCTGGGGATGGAGAAACCTCAGGAGGGTAGCCCTAGTCGACGACCTGGAAATCGGAGCTTGGAGCAGTTTGAAGGGGTGCATCAGTAGCAAGGGGATGGTTCGGGGCAAAGCCAGTGTGTGCCCATCGTCGACCTTCATCCATGATGTTTGTTTCGAGTTATGTCAATTCTCTATAGTTTGGTTTTTATGTATTTGTCAGTGGAAATAGGTGCTGTTAGTCAGGTTAGGGGTCTTAGTTTCGGGATTGAACCCTGCTATGACAGGGATCTCCCTCATTTTAAGAAGGATAGTGACATATGTGAAGGATTGTTTTAGACTGTAAGTGGGGCCTTCTGATGACGCCATAAATAATAGAGATTTTGTACTTCTGAATTCGACAGTAATATAAACTTTTATTTACAAAACATTATTATGAACCACTAATTTCATATATATCACCTACATTAACATAATAATTAAATTATATATTTTCTATTTCAAAAAGATATTACATACCCAAATAAAATAACAAATTAAAAACAAAACATTTAACAAATAACACAAAAAAATCATTCAACAAAAAGTTAAATAACTAGAATACACCTATCTAATATAAAAAATTTAAACAAATGGAATATAACGATATGTATATACTCTAAAACTTTTTCAAACAATCCAATGGAATACACAACAATATAAATCAATTAAACTACCGAATCACATTGATCATACACGTGGAATGATATTATATAAAGTAATAAAGAGGGTAGGTTATGTGTCTTCACATTGTAATTGAGAAAGCCCCAATGAGATCTAACCCATTTTAGGTCTTGGAAGAAGTGGGGGAAGGAGAAACTGGCTAGAATAAAGAAAAGGAGAAGGGATAAACAAGGATGATTACGTTTGGGTCTCATGAAATCAGCCGAGAGGAGGTAATGGTAGAAGATGAGGCGGAAGATATGGAGCTCGAAGAGTTGAATTTGGACGTCGTTGAGAGGGAGTGCGTGAAGGTAGGAGAAGGGTATGTTACACAGGAGCAAGTGGCTCTCCTCCAGAAGGCTATCATCAGATCCAAAGCTTCCCAGGATCTGGGATAAGCGTAGAGCCATCGAAAGGGAGCAAGAGGAAAACCCCAAAGGAGGACCTAAAGCGAGGACGAAAGACGAACAAGCAGAGGATTGCGACAATTGGAGTCAAGTTGATCAAATCAGGCCAGTACCCGACGATCAGGGAGGCCTTTTCTGAGGTAAGTAAGGTTGTCCAATGAAGATAATCTCATGGAATATTAGGGGGTGTAACCACCCGAGAAAGGTAAAAACCTTAGGAAGGAATATCAGAAAAGAAAAACCAGACGTATTATTTCTACAGGAAATTAAGTGCAGCTCTGAAACAATGGTGAGATTGGGGCAAAAAAATTGGAAGGGTAGCGAAGTAATGGCATTAGATGTGGCACGCATGGGGGGAGGAATGGCGATTTTATGGCACCCAGGGTTGATTGAACTCTCGAGGTGGCGTGCGAG
Organism: Pseudotsuga menziesii; assembly: GCA_001517045.1. Taxonomy (NCBI): domain Eukaryota; kingdom Viridiplantae; phylum Streptophyta; class Pinopsida; order Pinales; family Pinaceae; genus Pseudotsuga; species Pseudotsuga menziesii. The sequence continues at coordinate 63,140 of LPNX010140814.1, read as the reverse complement.
CCATATCTCCCTAATGGCTACCTTCAAATCTATTGATTCAGGGATAATAAGGACCTTGGTTAACATTTATGGCCCAAGTGCTTTTCCCCAGAAGCAGGCCTCTATCCACCATCTAAGGTGGTTGAGAATTCAGGCTGAGGAGGGGACATGGATTGTTGGTGGAGATTTCAATCTGATTACCTCTCTTAGGGAAAAGAAGGGAGGAAGGCGAGCTCTAGACAAATATCAGGAGGAATTCAAGGAGATACTGACACCCGACCCTCTGGCAGACATGGAAACAGGGGAAGGGTGGTACCCCTGGAATAATAGGAGGGGAGGAGACCACCTGGTAGCATCTCGACTTGACAGATTCCTGGTGTCAGAAAACATAGTCAGGGGTGTTGGGGAAATTAGGACGTGTGTCCTCCCGATGGCTAGATCGGATCATTGGCCAATTAGTTTGGAATGGGACTGGTCAAACACGAACCTAAGCAAGCCTTTCATATTTGAAAAATTCTGGCTGGAGCACAAGGAATTCAAGGGATTTGTGGAGCAGTGGTGGCAGAAGTTGAGCCACCCGGGTGGGACCAAAATGTACAACTTCCAACCGAAGCTCAAGGCTTTAAAAGCTAAAATCTGCATGTGGAACAAGGAAGATTTTGGCAATATATTTGAAGACAGAAAAAGGCTCCTCCATGACATTGACCAACTCCAACAAAGGGCCATGGAGTCAGGGTGGGACACAGAAATGAAGGAGAGGGTGAAGGATCTCTTCACACAACTAGATGCTAGAGAGAGACAGGAAGAGATATTATGGAAGCAAAAGTCCATAGTCAAATGGCTATAGGAGGGAGAAAATAACACTAAGTTTTTCCACAATTTTGTGGTGCATAATAGATTAAGTTCGAAGATCCACAAACTCAAGAAATCAGATGGGGCCCAGGTGGAGACTAGAGGGGGTATTGAGGAGGAACTAACAAGCTACTTCAAGGGAATCATGACTGAGGAAAACAATGAAAGGGATCAAGATTTTTCTCGGATCACTGATCTCATCCCCATGAGGGTGACCAAGGAGGATAATGAGATGCTTAACAGGCCTATATCTATGCAAGAGGTTGAGGAGGCAGTGAACCAGATGGCATAAGGAAAGGCGCCTAGGCCAGATGGCTTTACATCCAACTTCTTCCACTTCTTATGGGATTTGATCAAGGAGGAAGTATGGGCAATTGTAGAGGAATCAAGGAGCAAGCGAGGGGTCCTTAAATCCTTCAACACCTCTTTCCTCTCTTTGATTCCAAAGGGAGAGGGAGCCGACTCCCCAGTTAAATTTAGACCCATAGCCCTTTGCAATGTGATCTATAAAATCATCTCCAAAGTGATAATAAATCACCTAAAACCCCTTCTCCCAGGCCTGATCAGTCCAGAACAGTCTGGATTTATGGAAGGAAGACAGATCATGGATGGCATCATCGTTGTCCATGAGACTCTTCATTCACTGAAAATCTCTAGGAAGTCGAGAATGCTCATAAAACTAGACATAGCAAAGCCCTATGACAAACTTAGCTGGTAGTACTTGGAAAAGATGCTAAGGGCATATGGTTTCAACGTGACCTGGGTGGAATGGGTTATGGCTATGGTCACTACCCCTTTTTTCTCAGTATTGCTGAATGGTTCTTTGACGAAGGTCTTTGCCCCTACCAGGGGGATAAGGCAGGGAGATCCGCTCTCACCTTTTCTCTTTGTCCTAATGGTGGAAGGTCTGAGCAAGCTCATCCAATCCTAAGTGGATGAGGGGGGAATTCGGGGTCTTTCGCTCCACGAAGGCATGGAGAAACAGACACACCAACAATTCATGGATGACACGATGTTGATGGGGCACCCTTCAGTCCAAGAAGCCCGAGCCTTCAAGAAGAGGTTAACACTCTTTGCTAAGGCATCAGGGCTTGTAGTCAATGCTGCGAAATCCTAAGTATTTTTTCTAAATATTGCTCCCATAAAGCAGAGAAATATCATCAAAATTTTGGGTTTCAACAAAGGTTCCTCCCCCTCCAAGTATCTGGGGGTGCCTTTGGGTAAAGGGACCATTAAAAAAGATTCTTGGCAAGATCTCATTGACAGGATCAGGGGTAGGTTATCAAGTTGGGTCCTCAAACCCCTGAATTTGCCCAGTCGTTTGGCCTTGGTCAAATTGGTCTTTCAAGCTATGCGAGTATACCTCTTCTCTATTCTATCGGCTCCCAAGGCCATCATCAAGGAGATTAGGAGTATTCAAAGAAATTTCCTTTGGGCAGGTAGAGAGGAAAAGGAAAAATTCTCTCTGGTCAGATGGGAAAAAATATGTGACACGAAGGTAAAAGGAGGGCTGGGTTTGAGGGACCAGAAAATAATGGGGGAAGTCCAAGGAACTAAAATATGGTGGAGATGGTGCAACTACTCGCAAGAACCATGGACCAATATTTGGCACATAAAGTATGCGAGGGATCGATCAAAATCCCAATTGATAAGATTTAGTGAGGAACCACCAGGTTCTCACATCTTGAAGGCATTAGCTGGGTGGAAGTTAGTCCAGGAGAATAGTTTAGGGAGGTCAAAGAGGGAAAGGAAGCCAAGTTTTGGGATGACTTGTGGAACCAATTCCTCAAGTTAGGGAACGATCCAAGGTGGCAGCATATTCGGGCAGGGGGAATGGTGGAAGCTAGGACAAAAGTCTATCACTACTGGGGGAAGGGAAATCAGGAACACCAGGGACAGTGTGATCTCCCATTTGGAGGGGATGAGAGGATTTCAGAGGAGGACATACACACTTTCAAAACAGAACTACAGGAACGATGCATTGTGCATAACGATGGGGAAGATATATTACGGTGGGGATACACGTAGAAAGGTTCGTTCAACATAAAGGAGGCCTACAAGATCCAGATTCGAAGACAGGAGGAAGAGGATTCGACATGGAAAAAAGATATGGTCAACAAACCCTCTATTGGGTGGTAGCCCATTGCAGGATTCTAACAGGGGAAAATTTGAAATGTAGAGGAATACTAGGCCCGTCTCAATGCGTTCTCTGCAAAGTCCAAGAGTAGAGCATAAGCCACCTATTGGACTCTTGCACTTTTGCATCGGAACTCTGGGATATGGGGGCTCAGGCATTCGAGAAAAGCAATAGGTGTAGAGAAGAACTGAGACAAACCCTAAGGGAATGGAATCCTAAAGCCTTCAAAAATCGCATTCTATGCACTTTCTGGCAAGCATTTCCTGGACAGGTCCTGTGGGTGGCCTGGAAGGCATATAATGGCCGAATTTTCCAGGATAAGCAACACACAACAGAAGAAGTATGGAAGACCCTTTGTTCGAACCTCGTTGAGACAATTCGTAGTATGGAGTGGAATGAGGACAACAAATAATTCAACGCCTCTGAGGTGATAATTGCGGAGGGCTAGGGATTGACCAGAGGAACCCTTGACGGGCTGCGTCAGAGGATAAAAGTGTGCAGAGCCTCTAGCCCCTCTTCTTGGTATCCTCCGTCGCCTCTGGTTTTTAAGCTAATTTTTTATGGGGTGGCGAAAAGAAATCCCGAGGTAGATGGTTTTGGGGGGTTCTGTAGAAATTTGATGGGGGGAATTCTTCAAGTCTACCATGGGTCGATTGGTTTTGACACAAACAACTCTGCGGAGCTCGAAGGCTTGCTGCAGGGTCTCAGTTTGGTTCCGAGGGAAGGGTGGCTCCCAACAATGGTGGAAGGGGACTTGAACATCCTCATCCAGATGGCAAAACAACTGGCCAACGGAAGGACAATGGAGAAGGTTTCATCTAGTTGGCGTCTGGGAAGTTGATTGGAGACCCTCCGTGGCTTGGTATTGACGCAACCCGCGATCACTTTTTACCACGTAAGAAGGGAAGCAAACAAAGTTGCGGACATGCTGGAAAACATCGACACTACGGGAAACGAAGGCCGAAGGATGGGACGGTTGGAGGCTTTTGGGGCGGCTTAATGGGTTGCAGGGTGCCAACAGCTGGCTCAGCAAGATGTCAACATGAATGGACAGATGGAGGTTGGTACGAGGGATAATTATGCTGATGATAGAGTTAGGAGGGAACCCTCCACGAATTTCGATCATCTCCATGCGTAGTTATAAAGGGATGACTCAGTATAATCCGTGCCAGCCCTCCAACCTTTAACTATGAGTACGGATCGCGGCGGGGAAGGGAGAGGGACAATTTTTCTGAAAGAACGGGACTTGGATATGACGATAGGAATGAGGTTTCGAATCATGCTGAGTACGGGGAGGGATGATTACTGGATCAGGGGATTTGATGACGGGTACAGGGCCTTTAAGGCAGAGAAAGGATCCCATCCTATTAGTAACGGTCTGGCTATTTGGCTCGCCACCTGCCTTGTGTGGAAGGAGTTTGATGGTGCACTGATCATCAGAAGCAGGGAGAGGGGAGGGGAAAATCAAAGAGGTTCAGTAAATCGTTTACGGGTGGAAAGAGTGATGGCTCCTCGGGGTGGCGGTGGGAATATAGTGCAAGCGATGCTTCAGTTCTAGCTTGTGAGAAGGGGAAGGGGGTGGCCAAGAAAGGTAGGGGGAACACAACTCGGGCATAACTCTGAGCCCAAGAGTCGATGGAATTCTTCAAAGACTGTATCCCCTTGGAGGCCCGTAGAGCTACCAAGAGGATGGAAAAAGAATTATGGAAGAAAGTCAAAATGATGCTGATTGAGGAAGTTAGAGTGGAGGTTGGAGATTGGGTGATAGACCTAGGCTCTACTGTGAGGAGGGCTTCTGCCCATGATCGCCTGATAATACTGTATTGGGTCATTATGAACATGGTCACGCATGCGGCACTCAACCGGGAGGCTAAGAAGGAGGAGGTGGAGGCCAAGGCTGAGGGAGACGAGGAGTTTGTCCAAGCATGGAAGGAGCATCATGCAGAGGGACGGGAGGTGCTCAAAAATCTCAACGACCAGAGTGCGGATTTCCGCCTGATGTACCGAAAGGTGGAACAAATTGCTAAGCGACTAGGCATTGTTCTCTACCACCCGGGGATGGAGCAACCTCAGGAGGGTAGCCCTAGTCGACGACCTGGAAATCGGAGCTTGGAGCGGTTTGAAGGGGTGCATCAGCAGCAAGGGGATGGTTCGGGGCAAAGCCAGCTCGTGCCCATCGTCGACCTTCATCCATGATGTCTATTTCGGGTTATGTCAATTCTCTGTAGTTTGGTTTTTATGTATCTGTCAGTGGAAGTAGGTGCTGTTAGTCAGGTTAGGGGTCTTAGTTTCGGGATTGAACCCTACTATGACAGGGATCTCCCTCATTTTAAGAAGGATAGTGACATATGTGAAGGATTGTTTTAGACTGTAAGTGGGGCCTTCTGATGGCGCCATAAATGGTGGAGATTTTGTACTTCTGAATTCGACAATAATATAAACTTTTATTTACAAAACATTATTATGAACCACTAATTTCATATATATCACCTACATTAACATAATAATTAAATTATATATTTTCTATTTCAAAAAGATATTACATACCCAAATAAAATAACAAATTAAAAACAAAACATTTAACAAATAACAAAAAAAATCATTCAACAAAAAGTTAAATAACTAGAATACACCTATCTAATATAAAAAATTTAAACAAATGGAATATAACGATATGTATATACTCTAAAACTTTTTCAAACAATCCAATGGAATACACAACAATATAAATCAATTAAACTACCGAATCACATTGATCATACACGTGGAATGATATTATATAAAGTAATAAAGAGGGTAGGTTATGTGTCTTCACATTGTAAGAGGGCAGGTTATGTGTCTTCCACAAACGATGCCATCTTCTCTATGTGCCAATCAAATTCGAAACACAATCCACAAGACAATTATGAGCGATCACGGAACCAATGAAACGTAACATAAATTTTATAATTTTAAAAATAGTTAAATGTTTTATTTCTATTATTAATCTTATACATTAGGTAATAAACAAATCTCAAATTGTATGGATGGATTAATCCTTCGAAACCATTCATATATTTCACCATGCGATGACATAAAAATGGTTGGATCTTTTATGCCCCGTCCGCATTGAACTTTTTGCAAGGCTAGTTCCTGCCACCTTATCCACACCATTCCATTGTTTTTTTGTATTCCCTTATTTTTGTATGAAAAATAGTTTTCCTTATAGCTTCTAATACACATCGAGGAATCCAACCAAGGGACATCCAGTAAACTAGAGTACCCTCTAAAATGGATTTTGCAAGCACCAGGCTACTTGCTTTTGAAAGTCACCTATAGCTCTAATTAGCTATTCTATTTTCACATTTTAAAATAAGCCACATCCAATATTTTATGATGTATGAGTTAGGTTTAAGAAGAAAGCCTAAGTATTTCAATCTCATATCAAAGTCATAAGAATTATACGGAAATATAGTTTTAAAATAAGTCATCTTATCCTCTTCAATACCCCATCTCGCAATACTAGACTTTTGTTCATTAACCTGCATATTTGTAGCATAACATAAAAGAACAAGAATACTAGATATAAGCTCCATATCACTACTCATTCCTTCACAAAAATTAAAATATCATCAACACATAAAGTCAAGAGTGTAGAGATCTACATTTAGATACAAAATTGTAACTGGAACAAAGCTTCACAAATAAATGTAAGGTAAGATGATTGTGATTTTCGTTCATGGCACATTCTCAAGTTGTCTTATTCGTTAATAATAGATTTGCAGATTTCATTTCGTTCCAGGTAGTGAAGATTAGAATTAGCAATTCCCACCAGAGTCCATTGCTCACTATACACTTTATTAATTTGTTGTTTTACAACAGGCGCGTTGCATAAATGGAGAAAATAGACTTAGAAGTCATTGTTATTTGGAACTAACATTATTTTTTAGAAATCTATAGAGCATAACTACTCTGTTCTTTATTCCAACAACAACAAACTATTTGATTATATTTCCATTTTTTTTAAACCACAAGAATCTGTTCTAGATCCTGATAAATAGGATCTACAATATTTTTAAATATCACAATCAATCCAAAAGATCGGAAAGTCTATTTTGGCTATAATAGCCATTATTACAACATACAACTCATCAACATTTAACAACATATCCTTCTAGAAATCATATTAAATATGAAATTAAATGATTCCCTTGCATCATAGCTACTAAGACACATTGTTGTTGAAGGAAGACCATCTTCGTATCATTGACAAAAAAATAAAGCCAACACGAAACAAAGGACAATTTCCTCAAAGTAGGGAGGAAATTGCGAAAATAATAATGGGTGACAAGTGTGAATATTTTATAGTGCATTTGTAATCTTCTAAATATAACTCAAGTGTTTAGGAGAGACACCCACCAATTATCCAACTACCACTCAATCTTTATAGATAGAGTGTAGAACTTATGTACATTTGCAACTTTTCTCTATTGAGTCCCGTCTTATTGTGTGATTGTTCTCATTGTTGTCCGACTGCACATATCATAAGAAGAGAATTATAAACTCAATTCACAAACCTTTGCAAGTCTTGTTGACCTAATCAAAATCATGGAAATTCAACATTTTACAGAGATGGCCTTTCTGGAACAGTTCGACAAATTCATCAAGTATAAGAAAGGTTCCCCAAATGACTGCTTTAGAGTTGCAAATGATCAATGCTTGCATGATGCGTCATTCTGATTGCATGAAGGAAACATACCACACAAAAACCTATTGAATTCCATGATTGATCATTCTCAATGTTATTAAAAGACGGGAAGTGTGTGTAGCCAAAAAAGTAAAAAAAGACCAGTCATAGAAAATACAATAAAGGGTCTGTGAACCCCACGTCTAAACAATGGAAATCAGACATAAAAAAACAAATTTTATAGTAAATAAAAAAGCACCAATGCCAAAAAATAATCTGAGACCAACAATATATATGGAGAAAACTTGCATCAATGTACTTTTTCCATACTTATAGATAACACAGATATTACAATTTTCCTTAAAAAACAAAAACTACAGAGTCTGGAGCAAAACTTCTGAAATATTATGTAACCCATCCAATCCTTATGCATCCAGAGCGAAATTATGTGTCAGATATCTTCAACGCATAAACAAAAAGGTAATGTTGTAGATGCAATCCACCCCATCTCCAAACAAATAGACACAATACATATGTGGATTCAATGAGAGAGTTAAATCCCTGAGAAAACATAAATAGCATGTAAACTATCAGTCATGTCACTATAATAAATTATATGCTCAAGTAAGAAGATAATCATTGATCCACAACTATATCTGCCCAGCCACAATGTAAAAGACCAGTTTTAGAATTGTCTTAAAAAATGGAACATCAAACGACAAGGATGGATTACCTAGGAACAACTGTATATTTTACTATGAATCACATTCTTCAAAACTATATCTTAAATCACGCTAGATATGAATCAAGTTTCCTAGTGGAAGATTCTTTCTAGCTTTTGTCTATTTCCATACATCATAAATAGCATTCCAATCTACCTCATTCAGAGCATGAGGTGCAGAGAGAGAGAGAGAAACATTAACACATCCAATGTTTCTAAAGGAAGTCTTGATCTATCCTCAATTTTTATCCGACTTAATTTTGAGAAGCCTCTTTCACATACTACTGTGCTAGATGGAATAACGAGAATAATTTGCCATAACTGCATTAAACATGGAAATACTTCAAACCACTCATGTTCAACTCCACATAGAACCCATGCTCCAAACATATGTTTTTTTGGGTATGATCTATAAATAGTACAAATAAATTCATCCATTTCACCGGAACATTTAACATTGTCCACAATAGTTGAGTCCCCAACACTAAATTTCTCACACAAGCATGTTAACCATCTTCTTGTTTTAGAGTCTGTCATTCATATCCTCATAATAATTACGAGGACTTAAAAACATATCTGCATTATATATAGGTAAATTTGTGAACCTCACATTTAGAGAGTCAAAAACCCTCATTACAAAAATTTTTCCCAACATAATGCAATCATCCAGTGTCCCCTATCTCTGTGACTTGGGCAATCTGTCAAACCTCAATGCATGTACATGTACCATACCTGTGCAATATGCAAACTCAAGAGTTTCTTGTTTTGTTTTACTTAAAAAGGATGACATGTGCATCGTACCTGCCCAAATGTGCCTCTTAAAAATCGCTTATGAAGCAAGCTAATGGTAACATCCAAAGTAGTTCCAATGGATGTAATATCAACACGATCTTCTTGGAACTTTCGATTCAGCTTATTTAACTCAATAAGCACATCTGCAAATAAATGAATGCAAAACTACACTTGAAATAATGTGGCCATCTCATACATTTTTTTCTCCCCTAACTCTCAATCTCTTAACAAAGCATGCATGAGCTTCACGAGTCATTCCATAACCTTGCCTCTAGAAAGTCACCTAATGTGATGAATTTGTAACAATTCTAACATTGTGATTTGAAATGAATCCATGAGCTCTTTCACTTCTCCATGTCGTTTGGTAGACTTTCCAAGCCATGAAGAAACTTTGTTTGCAAATTTGTCAATATTTTGCAACTTTGGAAAATAAGATGAAGCATCATCTAAGTTCTAATGCTTATTAATGAGCTATGCAGTGGATATCTATTAAATGAGGAGCATGCCGAGGAAGCTTAGTATATCAACCTTCACGAACACCCCTCATTGCTGAAGCCTCATCAGACCCAAATCGAACTAGCTTTGTCAAGGATAAATCCATTTATGCTAAAAGAGATGTAACATCATCATACATAGACTGTGATGTGCCATAGGAGAAAAAAATATTATCATGGGTTTACGAGTATAGGACTGTCGGAGGTCGGGACTCATACTCTCAACTATCCAATTACATGTTTCAGTGTCTCCCTAGTTTATATTTCCCCTAAAATATTTTGCAGAGCTAAGCTATCAACTTGGTTGTCCTGAATTTATATGTATGTACAACATTTTTCACTTGTGTAACATTTTATATGTGGATAAAATTTAAATGTATTGCTTGTTGGAGTGCCCTTTGGTGCTATAAATATAAGGGTTTAAAATTTCTCCATCCAAAATGTTGTTTGAAATTCGTAATATATTATGCGACCGCACGTCTGCCAGACTAATTCTCGAATAGTCAATAGATGTAACCTTAAAAAAACCCAGTATTTAAATGAAATCTTACCAACATAATGTATACTTTCATAGGCCAGGACCACAACTTCGTTTGGGTGGAGGAGAAAGCAGAAACAACTTGGTATTTCAGTTCCAAATATGTCAATGCACTTTATATGTTTTGAATTGTAAACATTAGGTTGAAAGAAAGAAAAATATTTGAATACAAGTGTTTGAATTATTCCAATTTCCTTAATTAAATCCAAAGGTTGAAAGGATAAAATATTTAACAACTGAAACTGTAAATGTTGTAGACTTTGACCCCTCTGTTTTCTAGTCAACCTTCTAATAATGGCAACAAGAAGCAAAAATTGTCTACCAATATATCTAAACAAGAGAATCCCTCGATGAACGTTAATGAATGAGGGACTGGGAGTGCAGTGAGCTAGAAAAGAACATGATTTCAACAACCTTGTTGTTGCAAACCTCCCAAACGCGTGTTTATGATTTGTCTTTCTTGTTGAATATGGTAGACACAAGACACCCAACTTCTAGTGATATTTGCAGGATAATTTTAAGTTCTTCCTTATAGTGGACTAATAAATACATAACCTTTCCAATAGGGATGATAAACTTGATATAGATTGGAGGGACTATCCGTAATCCACATAAAATTGGGGTTTTGTTTGATCACTTCGAATTGGGCCATAAACTTGATATACATTGGAGAGACTATCCATAATCCACCTAAAATTGGGGCTTTTGTTTGATCACTTCGAATTGAGCATCTAGGGAGGACATGATTCAATTCTAAAAATTGTTGTTGAATTTATGGTTGATAAAAATAGTTGATGCGTGAAAACATTAGGTTTACATTCGGGAGTTTTTCTTTTAGGTAGGAGCAATCACACTTGACTAAAAGAGACGCCATCGAGCGGAATCAATCCTCCATTCAAAGGTCCTTCCAGATTCCAATGGTTTATTTTATTAAGGACCCAACGACCGACTTTTTCACCGACCCGACAGAGTTGTCCCTTATATAAGTCACAATAAACTATATGCTCCAGGGACCAGGAGAGTAGAGACCGCTTTATATATGTATGGACATTCATTAACTAAAATAATAATAATGATGTATATGTGCGCGTGTCTACATATTTGTATGTGATCTTTCTCTATGACATGAATGATAGACGACGCCCCAACGATTTCCAATGTGCATCATGTGAGGGCCATAGAGATGTGAATTATATGTTTCCACACAATAATCGAGTGTGTATTATAGTAATCTCTTTTGGGCTCCGGGAGGTTGAATAAATAGTTGTTGCTCCTAAAACATTTAGGTGGTGGAAATGCTTTTCATTTTATTTTTGATTTACAATTAGTTTGTTGGAATCCGAAAGCCATAAACCATAATAGAACAAAAATAAACTTTAAAATACTTGATATTTGTTGGAAAAATTGAAGTGTTTCCATAAAATAGCTAGGATAAGATGTCAATATTGGAGACTTGGAAATGCTTTTTTTTTTCCAATTTCGAGGATCTATATAATTAAGGGTATAGAAGGTATTTACTTTTATGAGGATAACCCCTACATTAGGGAGACCACATGGATAAGAATGTGCAATGTATGCATGGGATGTAAACCATTTTAATTTGTATTGACTTTGGTTCTTGCTTTGTGCTCCCTCCCTTACTAAGGAAATGATTTTTTTTTCCAATTTCTAGTATTTATATAATTAAGGGTATAGAATGTATTTACTTTTATAAGGATAACCCCTACATTAGGGAGGCCACATGGATAAGAATGTGGAATGTATGCATTGGATGTAAACCATTTCAATTTGTATTGACTTTGGTTCTTGCTTTGTGCTCCCTCCCTTACTACATTCTACCTACTCACCTACTCTTGCCTATGCCATGGATATATACATTTGTTCATGAATAGATAGACTGAACCATTATAGGCACTACGGGCATTCCAAATCAATTTCATTACATTATAGGAACTACATGCGCTAAAAGAAATATTTAGGGAGAGGAGGGTTTGTTATTACAGAAGTAAGATAACCTAGAGGGGTATATTTCCCTCTTACTATTGTGACTAGTCTCAATGACTATTCCTTTGGGGTACGCACTTATTGCTTCGAAATGATTTTCTTTTCATTTCCAATTTCCAATAAGTTGTGTACATTAGAAATTGACCATAAATTATAAATTATAATTGGCAAAAAATAATTAAAAAAAGTTTACCTTTGAATATGAAAATAATCAAAGAGATGAATTGTTAAAAAAACACCGTTTTACCATAATTGACATAATTTACATTGTTCAAAATGATGCCTTTCTTTAATTATTGCACTGCTCTTTAATGAAATCCATGTTGAATTTTATTATAAAAACATTAGATATCAATACAAGATTAAGTTGTAGATTAATCTTAAAGTTTTAATTTTTATTAGAATGATTCCTTTTAGGTAATACTAGAGTACATGAGATATGATAATTGAGGTTACTTTTCTACATCAGATATTTCTTAGGTTATAGCCAATAGCTCACTAATTATTAAAAACTTATCTTAAATTATTCTTTTATATAAAAAATTGTAGTATTTCTAGGTTAGAATTACATATTACATTTAGTTCTATAGTTTATAAAATATTGGTTTAGTTTATAAAATATAGGTTAAGTAATTCACAATTTATTTATTAAGAAAAATATTTGATATTAAGAAATTTAATTTAGATTTTTATTCTATTCTAAGTTCAGAATCATTGTAGTAATTTAGGGTGTTTGTTTTGATCACAACTTAGACTTCCTTAATGTCTAGTTTAACATTTTTAGGGTTTGGGTTTGGTCTTAGTTATATAGTCAACATTATCAATTTCCTAGTTTTCTCTTGAAATGTGTTGTTAAAGATATATTAATAAATCCTTATTCGTTACTCAACTCAACGCATTGTCTTGATGATGAACCTTGATAAAGGTTCATAGTGTCTACATATCAAATTGAGTATACAATTACCTTGGATACCACTCCTCAAACCTATCAACCTAGAATTTAAGAGAAGCGATTGTAAATGCGTTTTTTGTCAAAATGACATTTTTCAATTGGTAAGGTTCACAAAGAGACTATAGTATATAATAGTCCTTGTTTTTTTGTCTAACCTTTTCACATAAATATAAGATAAAAATTTGAAAAGATAATTGTGGAAGCCCTCTCAAACTTCTTCTCATGTGAGATCCAAATTCTAGTAAGATCCATATTGAAGTTTGAAGGATACTTTTACAATGTGATTGCATAATAATTATAAGCACTAAGTTTTGAAAAGATAAATGAGAATCCCTATCAATCCCTCTCATTTGACATCTAGATGTTAGTAGACTCAAGACTAAAGTTTGAAGGATAAATTTGCAAGGGTTCTAATACTTAGGTTTATTATGGTGAAGACAATGCTTGGGGATTAGGTGGAGTTTGAAATTGAATGGCTAGTTACTCATGAATTGGGTCCATATGGACAAACATATCAATTAGATTTGTGATGGTATTTGTCACTTTTTTTCCATTAATGGAAATGTGGATCCGAAAAAACTTATGTTTTTAGTTGGAAAGATAATAATACAATGATTTTAATAGCATGTAGAAAAGTTCATTTCAAAACAGGTAAGGTAAAATGTCATGGAAAAGTTATTCTTCATTTTTTTTAATTTTTATGTTGTTGCTTTAAACCATTGGTTATGGTAATGATCAAGTGGTCACAGCAAAGATCAATAATTTTAAATCTATGAGGGATGTACAATGTTAAAAGTACACTAGTTTTAGGTGGATAAGTTGACACTGAACAAATATCATCTTTTTAGTTTTTGTTATTAATGTTAGGGATTTGATTCCTGATCTCTATTGGCCTTGTAACATACTACTTGTAATAGTGGAGCTCTTCTCAAAACAATTCTAGATATAAATAAGCTTTAGTACCCCATGAGGCTACTTTCACCCCAATTTCATATTATGCATTCAGATAAGGTTGAGAGTAGTTCTCAACTACTCTCAACCTATTGGATTGGATATTTGTAGCTGTGCATTCCAACTCTACTCAATGGCCTCACGTGACACATCCGCGTGGGGTGGGGAATGTTGGAGAATGGAAGGAAGTAATAGAATCCAATCAGATCTGGGACTGTCCAACTGGCATCTCCACTTTCCCTGCAGACTCACCATTGAGCGCACCTCTGTTTCCTTCCTACTGCCACGTGCTTTGATTGCTTTGAAATAACCGCCTTTACTAAATACGCACTGCTCTTCGTCTCTTTATTCAATCTTGTCAATGTACACCTAATCAATTTGCATAAAGTGGCTTAGCAATCAATTAGAATTAAAGTTTTTTTTAATAAAAGTAAATGTTGTTTTCAAACTTTCCAACTTTAAAAGGCCTCTTTTGTACCAACTCCATAACATTTAATAACTACACACTAAACTTCCCATTAATATTGATGATTAGGATTGATGATTTATTCATTATTTATGAATTATGGAAAATTATTTGAAAAGCTTTTTATATGAATATTATGGAAAATTATTTGAATTTATTTTTATATAGTTATCAAATGTTATGGAGTTGGTAGAACATTTACCTTTTGTAGTGGCCTTCTTTTATGTCTATTAGGGCAATTTTACTGAGTGTCAATTTTTTTTGTAGCTTGTTATTGGCAGCTAGAAATTACAACCAATGCAGAGCAACCTGACATAACATACAAAACACAACACAACACAACACTTAAATATACAAAACACAACACATTATAGCAATTTCAACAAGCAACACTCAAGACTCAACACAATGGGGAAGGGTAATTACGAGCAATGTAGGAGCTGGCCCAACACAATCACCAAGGGTAACTAGCTAGGGTAGAGTAGGAATCACAGGTATTAATATTTTTGATCGGCTGCCTAAATTCATAAACACAAATAGACTTTTTAAATATTTTCTTAACTGTCAATATTGAGGTTTTAATCTTAAACTTAAGTGTCAAATACGTGCAAAAATGAAAAAAACGTTCTGTGGCCCGTCAAATTCCAGGCCTGGTGGCGAAAGTTTGAAAACAACAGTTTTTGTTTAATAAAATACGTTGCAAAGTTGCTTTATGCAAATTGATTAGGAGTACGTTGACTAGATCGAATAAAGAGATGAAAAGCACTGTGTGTTTAGTAAAGGTGGTTACTTGTAAGCAAAGCGCATGGCAGTTTACGTTCAAAATTGAACCCTTCACAACCCTTCCAAAGGGTTTTAGCCCTTACGACAAGTGTAAAGTTAAAATTGCCCTTAAAAAAAAATTAAATTTAAATTTTGCCCTTCCAATAAAGAAGGGCGTAAACCCTTTGGTTACTTGTAAGCAAAGCGCATGGCAGTTTACGTTCAAAATTGAACCCTTCACAGCCCTTCCAAAGGGTTTTAGCCCTTACGAGAAGTGTAAAGTTAAAATTGCCCTTAAAGAAAAATTTAAATTTAAATTTTGCCCTTCCAATAAAGAAGGGCATAATTTATATCAACATTTCAAAATGCAACATTTGAAATTATCCATCCATATAAATTTATCAAGATGTTGAAATTTCTATGCTATAAAGTTCAACTCATCATTCAAAATATTGGAAATATGATAAATTATAATCACTTACTCACTCATGCCATGCACTCACTGCTTAGTTGTACAACATGGTCAGTAATCATTGATGACTACGAGGAACTGGCCATCGAGATGTGACTTTGACTCTCGAGTCACTTGGGGTTGCAATCTAATGTGTGACAATGTGTCAACAATTATGACTATAACAAAAAATAACAACTACTAGTCTACTACTAGGCCCGAAATGAGCTCAAAAATTTGTGCCTACTACCTATGTGAACCTCGCTACCAATGTCCACCCTTTTTTCGTCAAAATGAAATTCAAAAGGCCGGTTTGATACGTCCTCCTCTACAAGACTTCATTTCTTACATGAATATCATGGACTCACGACAACTATAAAGAACACTCGATGTCATGCAAATGCAAATAATGGCATGTATCAAGGATCACAAACTATGCAGAAGTCGATTTATGAATTGGTATAGAGAGGTGTCATTGAGCACACGATATGGAGAAATAATGGTTATTAATAAAATTAAAAAAACAATTGGTGGTTCAAGAATAGTCTTCAATTTGATGGGTGGCATGATCATGATGTAATCTCGCTTAGTCCTTCCAAACATTTGTGGTTTCTAACAACATTTGTCCTCAGCACTGCCAAAATACATATAAAAATTACTTGTCTTTACATCCTCTTCTCTTTAAATCCTCATCTCATGGTCATAACTAAGGATTATTATGCGTGCACATCCTCACCTTATAATAAGAATTGGGTAAGGCCCAAAGACAACCATAAAATATTAAATGTGTAAGAGGCAAAGAGTAAGACACAACTATAAGTCTTATATTAAATTTACCTTATAAGTCTTTAATTAACACTATCAACTGAGATTTGACACGATCACTCCTTACATATGTGATTGCAAGGCATTCTTTGAAGGCGAAGTCCATAATTTTAGGTCTTCTTCCTCATTATCATGCCTTTTGGTAAGACAATAAAGAGGGTAGTGGCCTGCATTAGCATGGAAAATGTTTTAGGCATAGAGGTTATGCAGATTAATGGTTTTCATTAAATAATTTAAATTCCTACCAATGACTGCCGATTCAGTGAACTGTGAACTGGTACAAAACACAACAAATTTTAGAGCCCCAAGCACTTAACTACACACCTATAACTTTCTCAAATCTTGCCGTTAATAAACTTCTTTTGGTATTCTGGTTCAATTTAAAATGAGTGTTGAGACTCAGACATATAGTGAGTTGCATTCAATTGACTTAGGTCCTTCCATCACATACATGTATACTTTCACAACAAGTACTAAGAAACAATATATTTTTTTCATTATTTTTTGTGAAAATGTTTAGTTAATTTATTGAAGGGCTATGCCCTTCCCAATGAAATTAAGACCCACACTTCAAATTTGATCACGAGTCTCAAGGAAAGTTGCAGAGAAAGTGGAATTGCCAGTTGGAGGTTTACCCTTCAAATTTGATCACAAGTCTGAAGGAGAGTTGCAGAGAAAGTGGAATTGCCACTTGGAGGTTTGATGGAAGGACTCACTCTGACATCTCACTGGATTGGATTGAAAGCGACAGATACTGACTACAATTGGAACTTTCCACACAGGCAGCTCAAAGAACTCACTCGTACATCTCAATGTTCGATTGCCTGGAGGGACTCACTCGGACATCTCTATCACGCAATTCACTACGGCGAGAGCTAACGACCGAGTTGCAAAGTCATTAAGACTCCTGCTGCGGTCTTTACTGTCAGTGTTGCACGGGTGATGGGATACTCTCACTCCCGTAGAATCACACGATGTTGAAAAA
>LPNX010140814.1:18831-38333 GCA_001517045.1 Pseudotsuga menziesii | reverse complement strand
CTTGAAGTTAGAAGAAGTAGTAGTTGCACTGAAGTTGCTAAAGGATGTTCCCTCTGGTTGCGCAATCATCTGTGTTCACTACCCAAGTCTTTCTCTCTGCTGTTTTAGATTATGAAATTTATTTTTCCCTGTTGTTTTGGATTATGAAAGTTTTTAGGTAAACAGTTTTCAGGGACACACAATTACTGAGGTATCAAATTATATTTCGGTGGTAATCCGATTTCAAAGATTTGTTGAGAATTAAACTGTAACTGCAGACAGAAAGAAGACATTCATTATCCACCTTAATAAGATATTAAAAACTGTAGTAGAAGGGGAATTGAAAATATACCAACTCGGCCAAAGGTATGGATGTTTGATAATTTGGTTTATGAGATCATGTAAATCCATTTTCCATTACATTCTCAGACAAGACAAGAGTGCCATGATCCACTTATGAAAAAATATTGAAAATTGTGATATATAGGACATTTACATTATACAAAATAATTAGTCCCATGGAGTATTACAAAATTGGTATACATTATTGTGTATCAGAAAACAATGAAAGAATGGAGGTCATATACCAGAATAGGAGGAAAAGAATACTTGGAAGGGCGGGTAGGTTTCGAGAATTCATCAACCAGGAGATGGAGTTGAATTGATTTCAGAGCTCATTTGCATTCCGAGGGTAGCCCCTGGGGAAACCTCTTGGTGTCAGCACAGTAATCGTAGATCATATAGTTATTTCGCACCCACTGGAGCTTCTGCTCTTCGTTGCTGTCCAAAACCTCCTCTGTGGCCAAGTTAGAAGAAGAAGTAGCAGCATTAAAATTGCGGAAGGATGCAACAAAGGGAGCTTTAGTCCAGTCTGTTTTCACAAGTCCACCTCTAGTTGCCCAATCTTCAGCATCCCAAAGGCTGGAGTAGAGCCTCATTGCTTGGCTCTTAGGATAGTGATAGTTGTTATCCACTCCACTCAACTCTTTCTCCCTGCTTTTAAACACTCTAACAGGAGTCCCGTCTACAGAAAATCTGAACAACAAACATGTATATTTATGTTAGTTTCAGAAATTGATTGATTGTATTCTATTGAATGGATGAATGAACCAATGAGTAATTAGAATACATACATAATTTGGTTTGATGTCCAGAGCACAGAGTAAGTGTGAAAATCCAGAGTTGGGTCGAACCACAAGTAGAATCGCTGCTCGCGATTGCCAAGGCCTTGAGCGAAGACATTAGTGTGCAATACATAGGGATCTCCAGAGAGGTTGCCCAGAAATTCAAAGTCTATTTCGTCATGTTTGGGACCTTGAGACGATAGCTGCAGGGGTCATAACAGCATTAACATGTCAGCATGGCATAGGACAGGTTATATTTGTGTCATTCAGAGAAGAATAGGGTAAGGTAGGGTAGAATAAGAAGAATACATACATAATAGGCAGTGACTGTGCCTGCAGAGTTCCCAGGTACCAATTTGATTTGCATATCAATCTTGGCAAAGAGATACTCGTTCTTGGATTGAAACCCACAACCTGTCATCAAAAAGGAAGGAAGGCGTAAGATGTCTACATAGTATAATAAGTGTACATGAAAATGAAATAAGAGCAGAGCATGAATAAAATGGAGCAACTATTACCTGAAGTTTGATCCAGAGTCATCTGTAATTGTTGGCCATTGTCAAGGATTTTAGCTCGACCATCGCCCCATGTGATGTCTACATCGTTGTAGAAATTTGCAGAAACAGTTAAAAGAATAGTTGATGAGGCTACTAATAATAAAATAGAGAGGACGGAAAGGGGCGTGGCCATGTCTGTAATTATGGAAAAGCTTGAATGTGAGATGATAAGCGCAGAGTCTGCAGACAAATGCAAATAACGAGTGACGGTAAACAACTCGTCCCTATGGCTCGTTGCTGTGGAGGATGGATGGATTTGGAGGGATGGTTCTTTGGGTTTATATATGCAAATGAGGGAGAACGGGTCGGCCTTAGGAAAGATGGAGGAAGAAGCCTCAGCAGAGACAGCGAGAGGTATACCGCAGCGGGCGGCCAGACAGAATGAATAATTGAGGAGCATCGTCGTAGGCTGTATGTGCGTTCCAAGTTAACTTCCAACTGTAGTGAATTGCTGTCACTTCCAATCCAATCCGTTGAGATGTCCGAGTGAGTCCGTCCATCCAACATCCAACTGGCAATTCCACTTTTCCCTGCAAGTTGCAACTTTCCTTCCGACTGCCACGCGCTTTGCTTTGAAGTAGCCGCCTTTACAAAATACCTCGTTCTTCTCATCTCTTTATTCAATGTGTATAAAGTGACTTTGAAATAAATTAGATAAAACGTGTTTTATAAAACAAAAGCCCTAGAGCCCTCTATTGTACCAACTCCATAACATTTGATAACTATACACCGAAGTTTTCATTTATATAATTTTAAATTTTCTTTCTCTTCCAATTCGTGTTTTTGAGGTCCCAAATACTTTGCAAGGGTGGTGCATAAATGGCTGGGATTTCATATAATGTTAACAGGTTTAGGTTTATATATGTTAAGAATCGAAAGGGTTGAAGTTAGGTGGCGCAGTTTTATGAAGCTTTCTGGATGGTTTAGAGAGGTTTTGAAGTTGGGTGGCGCAGTTTTACGAAGCTTTCTAAAGAGGTTTAGATAGTTAGAAAAAAATGTTAAGAAGTCAAGATTGTAAAATCCGAAGAAAAAATTGTTTAGTGTTTATTTAAAATATTATAAATAATAACAAAATTAGAAGATTTGGATTTTTTTGGTTTTTTGTTATATATATTTTAGATAAAATGTAGTTATTTTTATTGTTTAAATTACATTTTTGAATTCAACACCTTTAAATATAACAACTTTTTTTAAATATCGGTTAAATTTAAAACAAAAATAATCCAAAAAATATTCTAATTTTAACTTACTTAAAATAAACTTATTACAACTTTTACTTTCAGTCATTAAAAAACTTAGAATAAAATATGATAACTTTTAACTTTTTCTTTCAGTATTTAAAAAAAATATCCATTTGTAAAATATATGATCTCTAAGCAAAACTTTATTTAATACATGTAAAATGCAAAAAGAAAAAAGGAAATGCAAGAGTATCAATTTGTAAAAGACTTCATCTCAAAGCACAACTTTACTTAATACATCTAAAACTCAAAAGAAGGAAATGCAAATGGAACGATACAAGTTTAGGTCTATAATTCGTTGTAAAATAGTTAGATAGATTACACACAAACACTTACTTTTTTTTAACTAAAATCTTCATATCTTCTTAAGAATTATTCCCTACTCCATATCAAATCACAAGACAATTGTCCAAAGCATTAGTTGTTCAAAGAACTTGACCCATTCCAAGTACATCCAAACCCTACTCCATATCAAATCATAAGACCATTCTTGTAGAGATTGGTTGTTCATTGGAATGCCCCTACCTTCATGGAAAGTCTATCCAATTGGGTTTCTAAGGATGGAGACTTTCGGTATCTGCCTCTTTTTCTTACTTGGAATATTTGGAAGGCTAGAAATTGCATGTTATTTGAAGATCGGCGTCCCTTGATAGCTGGTCTCTTACATGTTATCTTGGATGAGGTGAATACCTACAAGCCTGTTATGAAGTACAGGAATAAAATTCAGAACAATGGAAAGCCTCCTGTTTCAAAATACCCCAGGATCTTTTTTGATGGAGCTGCTGCTAAAGGTATTGGTGGAGCAGGTTTTTGTATATGGTTGAGTGATCATCATTTGTTTGATTTTAAACTTGGATGTGGGAGCAGCACGAATACTAGAGCAGAACTCTTCGCACTCTGGGATTCATTACGGGTCACCAAGGATATTGGGTTGCCTTACCTACATATCTTTGGTGACTCCTCTGTGATTATAAACTGGGCAAACAAGGAATCCACCCAGGACATGGTGAACTTGGAGGCTTGGTGCTACAACACCAGATTTGTGATGTCCTCTTTCACCTGGGTGGATCTCAGTCATGTATATAGGGAACATAACAAGAGGGCAGACATCTTATCCAAGGAGGGGTTGCACTTGGCACCTGGCCATCTCTTACTTATTGAATTTTATGATGATGAGATTATAGGGGAAGACTCTATACAGCTATTTTAGAATATGCTCATTCTATTTTGGTTTTCGTCTCATGATTTCTTTGAGCTATATCAGGTTTTGTTGAACAACTATTACAGGATATGCAAGAGTCGCTCCCCTGCTTGGATAAGGTATCTGGGCTCTTGTTATTTTCCTTAGGGACATATTGTGACTGATATTTTTATTGCTCACCTATGAGAGGATTATTGTGGTATTGATACCTAGATGCTTAGTGTATCTCTGGTATACTTGCTGTTTTTTCTTTTCTTTTTGGATTAGTATGGATTGATCTGTTTTGTAGTGATATTATTTCTGATTTGCAAGCCCAGAGGGGTCTATATATTTACTTATGATGTACAAGGTTCTTTTGATTCAATGAATACCAAAGAACTGATTTTTTCGACTGAAAAAAAAAGACATTGGTTGTTCAAAAACCTTAGACCCATATCAAGTACTTTCAAACTTTCTTGTTTTAAAAAAGATTGCTTTATGAACTTGGTAACTTTGTTTTTTTTTAATTTGTGATGATATGCTTCTTCTAATATGGGCATAGGGGAGAGGAGATAGTAGTTGTATGAGGGACTAGTAATGGAGATACAATTGGTGTTGGATAATTTCAATTTTGAAAATACTAACTAATATAAGTGGTTCATAAAAGTACTTTATGTACAAGTCATTGTCAATATTTTTCATGCTTTTAAAATTATTTATCAAAAAAAAATTTCGACATTTGAAATAAAATGAATAATTGAAATTTGAAATTTCATTTTAAGTCACATCCAATTCTAAGTCACATCAATGTTCACCCATTGGTCCCAATAAAGAATACACTAAAACACATTAGTGACTAGACAACTTGGAACTTTGTGGATGACATGGCCTCAATTTGGATTGGTCACACCTCAAGACCAATATGGTTAGATAGAGAACACGCCAAAGTATATGTGATAAACATTTGGAGGAAAAAAGAGCTCAGGAACTTGGAGAATTAAGTTACACAAAAGGGGTAAAAAGACGCACCACTAATGGCTCCTCTTCCCAATATGACTTAGATTTGTAATCTACCCATTGAACTCATCGACCATTGAGACCACGAGGTACGTAAATTTCATATCTGAATTTATGATTTATACTCAATTTTGTTTTTCTTCAATTTACTTAATTACACAGCGGAAATAAATATACATGGTTGGCCAAATACACATATTCAATTGTTAAATATTACAGGCATTATGAGGATGAAACACACACCAAGCCATGCAACTCTATTCACATATACAATCATGAATAATAATAAAATAGTATGCAAACACAGAATTCACCATGGCGTTCATACACCGTGAGAGACTTATCTTTTAAATCAATTGTTTTCCAACTAGATGCAAGTGAAGGATGTTCCTCCCAACCATAGGCACTATCAATCCATATCTTACTTTGGCACACAACCCTCAAGTTGGGGATATCAATCCACAAGGAAAAATCTCTTCCTAAATCCCACTCCATACAACTAAATCTCTCATGCAACCCACTAGTGTATATGTTTATGTTTTTAGTAGCTTCGGAAGATATTCCATAAGAAAGCATAATAACAAAAAGCAAGAACAATTCATCCCAGTTAAATTAACCCAGTCAAATTGTCAAGTTGGCCTAATTAAGGGGGTAAATTACCTAGTTTAAGGGGGGAAATGACCTTGTCCAGAAGACAAGTTGACCAAGTATGGAAAAGTCATTTTTCCAGTATAAATAAAAGAAAACTTGCCTCATTTGCAACACATATTCAGTTACTAAATATTACAGGAATTATGAGCATGAAACACACACCAAGCCATGCAACTCCATTCACATATACAATCATAAATAATAATTAAATAGTATGCAAACACAAAATTCACCATGGCATTCATATATAGTGAGAGACTTATCTTTTAAATCAATTGTTCTCCAACCGAATGCAAGTGAAAGACGTCCCTCCCAACCATAGGCACTGTCAATCCATATCTTACTTTGACATGCAACCCCTAAGCTAGGGATATCAATCCACAAGGGAAAATCTCTTTCTCAATCCCACTCCACACAACTGAATCTCTCACGCAACCCACTAGTGTCTATGTTGATGTTTTGAGTAGCTTTGGAAGATATTCCATAAGAAGGCATAATAACAAAAAGAAAGAACAAGTCAACCTAGTTAAATTGACCCAATCAAATGGTTAAGTGGGCCCAATTAAGGGGGTAAATTACCTAGTTTAAGGGGAAAAATTCCATAATACAAGTCGGCCAAGTATGGAAAAATGACTTTTCCAATATAAATAAAAGAGAACTTGCCTCATTTGCAAAATTATATTTACAAATAGTTTGCATGCACCAACACCCAAGATTTTCAGCTACAACTGAAGAATGCACCAACACCATGTTTACCAGCAAAAATTGTAAGGAGGCTACGACCCCCTACAGGCTTGCATCTCGTCCTTGTGCCTCCCAACCTCCCTCTTATTATAATTTGATCTGACTTCTATACTTTAGATATCCAATTGAATGTACAAAGACGATTGTTTGAATGTTTAAATATTTTCTTATATACCCTTAGTCCCTCTCTTCATCTAATAGTCATGTATCTTCATTGTGACCCTTCATAAATCAACAAATCGTAAAATAAGCTCTTCGTTACAAAAAATGTGAATTA
Source organism: Pseudotsuga menziesii (assembly GCA_001517045.1). Taxonomy (NCBI): domain Eukaryota; kingdom Viridiplantae; phylum Streptophyta; class Pinopsida; order Pinales; family Pinaceae; genus Pseudotsuga; species Pseudotsuga menziesii. The sequence goes on along the minus strand of LPNX010140814.1, from coordinate 31,563 downwards.
ACAGTGTGATAATGCATCACTCCGAATATTAACTTTCTACAACGACCTTTTTGCATTTATATTTCCACAAATTGTCTTTCCGCTTCTGTAATTACCTCTCCGCAACGAACTTTCAGCATTCATATTTCTACAATCAACCTTTTTCAATGATATTTCTACAATCGTCCTTTCCGTAATCTGCAGGAACTCCTTCCTTCCGCAATTGCGGGTTGTGGGTTGTGGGGATCTTTTTCAACTTTTTGGAACCGGGCTTCCGCATTTACCTTTTCCACAACAATCTTTCCGCAATCGTCCTTTCCACAATATGCAGTAACTCCTTCCTTCCACAATTGTGGGTTGCGGGGCTGCCTTTCGACTTTTTTTTGAAATATGCTTCCGCATTTACCCTTTCCGCAACGATCTTTCTGCAATCGTCCTTTCCGCAATCTGCAGGAATTCCTTCTTTCCATAATTACGGGTTGCAAGTTACCAAGAATGTCAATTTAATCAACACTTTCATCTCATATGTAACCAACATAGGATCATTATCTTTTACCTCCAAAGTGAACAATTTTGACATATTGATATCCATCTCAAAATGTGAGTCATACAAGTCATTTAATGCCTTTAATGCTTCAAAACATGATTTTGCAGGAAAAATATGTTGGCTTGCCTCTTCACTAACAATGGAAGTGATCATGGATAAAGATTTCTTATCTCTGGATTGTTAAACAACAAGTTCTTTCTTTGATGTAGGAGGTTTTGGATCAATGGTTATGTCTGCATCTGACTCTGTCTTAATTGTCTTTCATTCACAAATCTTGACCCATAGGTCATTTTATATGAAGGTGGATTTGATCTTTCTGAACAATTTGGATGTGTGTCCTTACTAGTGAAGACACACCAACAATAGATGCCAAAGAGTGCATCTTCAATATGGAATTTGCAACTTACAAAATATTTGAAAAATATGGGATGCAGGCTTAAGGCTTAAGTTCTTGCTCCTTTACAATTTACAAAAAATGATTCTACAACTAATTACAGAATTCTAAAACCTATTATAAATCATTCTACAACCACTTTACAGTCAAATTTTGTAGCTAATTATTGTTTATTCTAGAGTGATATTACATAAGAATTTCATAGCAAATACTAAAATATATCAATAACTTGTAGCAGGATTATTTTGTAGTGACACGACTTCGATTCTTCAATGGCAGGTTGTATCTTCAGCAACTCATGCAGTCTGGAGTACTCTTGATGATTTTACTGCAGTAGTAGAGTTATTGCATAGTAGAAATATAACCTAAGACTTTACAGCTCATTCAACACTAACCCAACTCTTAGCAGACTTCAAAACACACTTCATTAGAGGAAAAAAAACGTCCAACCTCAGTTTCAACAATTCAATTCTTTACACAGTCGCAACAATCTTTTCTTACATAGTGTGTGGTCACATCCACGGGCTTAGAAAATGCAACAACAGTTAGCAATAAAGATAATCACATCCGCTTCAGAAGGATAAAGCACTTCATATATTATTTCTTCAACTCATTAGTACACAGCAGTCACAATGATCATAGCCCATACAAAAGAAAGTCATACAATCTTCACATCATTCATGATTCAGATATTTAAAAAATTTACTCTCAATATCCATGCACAAATTAGGGAAAATTTACGTTTTCCAATGGTCACAATCATCCACATTAAAATTATGTAGAATTTAGCTTCACTCAATTTGAGAATGGCACGAATCTTCCATCAACAATCTGCAATCGCCGATATTTAATGGATTCATAACAACAGGAAGGTTTCAAGTTTTTTTATCTTAAATAGATTCTCATCTTGAGTACTAAGATCTGAGATGGTCACAACATTCAAATATCAATACAAGGTCAAAGCTCAGAATTCTCCCACACAAAAATTGCAACATACAATTTGATGGCTTCACCGCCAACTTTTAACTTCATAGAGTCTATGCAACTTTTCCTTAGTACTAATGCAGTTGCAACACACTCATTGACAATGATGGGAATACAAAGAAAAGAGTGGTGTGGGTCCTCTCAACACAAACGTTGAGTATGTCTCAGGAACTAATGGAGTGGATGAAGAGATAATCGCAACAACAGAGTGGGAGTGGAAATGAGAGCACTATACTCTATAGCAAAGCGAGACCAAGCCGAGAGGAAAATGATAGGGTGGTGCAAAAATAGATTTGCACATATAGAAAATGTCTGGGAAAAAATTCAAGCATTCTTGCAAATTGAAGTCACAACCACGCATGAAATTGATAACGCATACAGTTTCTAAGGGGTTGTTTCATGCCTTAAACCACATCGCATGTTAAGGGAGTAATGCTAGTGTTGAATGCATGCAAGCTAGCGACTGGCACGTAGAAAAATAATCCTAAGTGCATGCAGCAAGAATGAAGAAGAAACACCAGGAATAAAATGTTCAAATATGAGCACAGGGCAGAAATAATAATGGGCCAGTAGTTTGGAAATGGTCTAACAAACATACAGGTTTCCTGATCTAAAAATTTTCAAGATCTTTGTAACCATAAAAATTTCATGTAAAAATTGAATAATTAACCTCATAAAAAGACTTAAAAAAAACAAATTTAAGTGCTTAATCAAGCCATATAAGAAAATAACATGTATGCAAACCATAAAATTGTAGATGTCATATGATAATGGATTTTACCCTTGTTGGGCTACGTTTTCGGGCCACTTCCAATGAGAAGGTTGATCTTATTAAGTCTTTAAAATATTACATACACGAGTTCTATAAAAACTTATGATTTTTGTCGGTCAAACTCATAAACAAACCGCACCATTGCGTTCCTCTCGAAATTCTAAGAAAAATGAGGATAAATTTGACATATTTTTCCTAAGACCTCCTTTGGCATGCACTTCGAGAAAGACCTTCTGCCACACATGTACAGACATACATACTGTACTTATTTGTACCCTAAACCACCTTGGTATTCGTTCATAAGTCTGGTGTTGAACTCTACTTTTTGTGGCTTGAAAAAAGCAGTTTATATGGTGTTTTGAAGCACCAAAATGGTGGCCACACACCCCTTTTTGGGATTATACATCCCAACAAATTTTTAAAAATAACCCACTGATATGCATCAACGGAATGGGTCGTATCCCATTGGTAACACGTTTGTATTGGAGAACAGAGGTCCTGAGGTCAAACCCATGGGCCTCAATTTTCTCACCTTTTAATGTGATATATATATATATATATATATATATGGTTGTTGGTTCTTCAGCGGCGTTGTGGTGGTATGTTGTCATTCGTTTGTGTTGTGGCTTGTGGTTCCACAATATTAGTTCCATATTTTGTTACAAGGTTGTTGAAACAATATAATATGTTGGCTCTTAGTTGATATAACACATGGGGTCGAGGGCTTATCCCTTAAACTGCCCCTTTTTCTAAGCATACGACACTTCAACTTCAAATAGGAGTTAACTTCATAAAGGGTAACAACCAACAAGCAAAGATCCTAGCTAGGCGGATGTGATGGAGACTTTGGCGGAGAGGAGGTAGGGGTTTTTTATCTCCCCCAACTCCATATATTTTGGTAAATAGACCAACAAAGTGCTAACCAAGATTCAACAAGGTAGGGCTTGGTTAGTCCACATAGACGCATACCCTACCACTTCTCTGTCGGTCATTGGTCCAACTCATATTCCTAGACACCTTCGATCCTTCACGTGGAATGTTGTGGGGATGCCACATCACCTGTCTGTTTATTGTACATGCTAACTGTACATTCCACGTGGCACCCTTTGGGTGTGCCATGCGGCCCCTTTTTTTGCCCTTTTTACATGTTTTGTCATAATTTCATAACTCAATAACTTTCACGTCCAAAGGTCGTTTTGCGTTAAAAAAGCGTCATTGGAAAGCTCTCGACGAGATATACAATGTTGTAATATTCTATTTTCATTTTAAAGACTTTCGTTTTGATCGATATTAGATATCCTCCTAGATCAAACCTTCCCACTAGAAAGATTTTGGGCCTCCAAAAACATGGAATCATTAAGAAAACATGTGAGGGTATATTTCCCTCACTCTTTTGGTTTTAAGCGAGCATGCCTTACTTGGATGCATTCCTTTAATCCCCACACAAAAATATTATGCATCACTTCTTCGTGAATATCTAACCTTTGTATCAAGTATGGCATCTTCTTGAAGTTCATTGAGGTACTCAGAAGCAAACTCATCAACATAAGGTACTTGAACATGAACATATTGGTCCAGAATCATAGGAGGCCCATACAACTTTAAGTTTTCCACATTAACAACAAAATACATTTTCATATGAGGAAAATCTAACCGAAAAGCACTGTTTCCAGCTTGATCCAAAATTGTAAAATTTGCATACCTGATTGGTTTCAACTTTATACCTTCAACTTCAAGTCAGTCTTTACCAATATGAATCCAAACTTGATCACTAACTTGAAAATGATGATCCATTATATGCTTGTCATGTCTTTATTTATACTTGTCCTGACTTGATTCCGACTACTCATGCATGGTTTGATGAATCAACCAGATCTACTGAATAAACTTCAAAGCTTTATCCACATCAACTTGACAATATTCCACTAAATCCTTTCCAAAAACAAAGCCTATGGGAGCCTTTGGAAAATATCCAAAACATGTCTCGAATGCAGACTTCTATGTTGAAGAGTGTATGGCCCTATTGTAGTCTTGTTGAACATAATCCAACTTCTCATCCCAAATCTTAGGATGCTTGGAACAATACCCTCGAAGAATATGTACAACTATCTCGTTGACCACTTCATTTGGTCTATTGGTTTGTGGATGGAATGTTATTCCTTTCTTCAACTTTGTGTCCATAAGTTCCCATAGAAAGGGCTAAAATTTCCCAAGAAATCGGTAATCTTGATAAGATATAATAAAAGTAGATAACCCAAAATGAACCCATACATGTTGAAAGAATAAATGAGCAGTCAACTCAGTTGTGACCTGCTTCTTTCAAGGAATTAGAATTCACATTTTTCTAAACCTATCCACAACAACATGTAAGTAATCATGTCCCTTTCTCAACATTGGTAACCCGCCTACAAAGTCCCATGACACACTTTCCCATGGAGGGGAAAAAATTGGAAGTGGAGTGTACAAGCCTAACTTTCTATTACTTGACTTACTTGTTGCACACATAACACATCCTTTTACCTACTTGGACATAATATAATTCATTCAGGGCCAATACCAAAACTTTTGCAATTGTTCTACAGTTTTCCCTACAGCAAAATGTCTTGGAATGAGAGAAGTATGAGCTTCTCTTATCACATGCCCTCTTTCACTTTGTGGACTACAAATTTTTTCAAGATGATATAACAACTTGTCATGAATATGATAGTCCAATTCTTCATTTTGAGAACCATGCATTAGTTATTCATATACTTCTTTAAAGTCTTCAACCATAGTATATTGTTCAACATAACTTGAATGTACCAAAGGACTAAATCGTTGAATAACAATAGAAGCACTTATTGGAGGTCTAGATAACATATCTGCAACTTTATTTTGAATTCCCTTCTTGTACTTAATAACCAAATGAAATTGTTGTACAAAACCCATCCACCTGAAATGCCCTAATTTTTGTAACTTAGTTTGTGATTGAATATTTTGTAGTGGTTGATGATCGGTATGTATGATAGTTTCTTTACGAAGTAGGTAATGTTTCCACTTCTTCACACTTTGTACTAATGCATACAATTCTTTATCATATGTAGGATAGTTAAGCACAGAGAAGGTTTTAGGGTGATATAATATTGGTTTTTTATGTTGCATTAAGGCTTCCCCCATGGCATAACCACTAGCATTAGTATCTATCTCATATGGTTGTTGTAGATTTGGTAGTGCAAGTACTGGAGTTGTGTTGATCTTTTCTTTTAGAGTGTTGAATGATTTTTTTTCTTTTCCTTCCCATTGAAAGACTTTGTCCATGCTTGTCAAAGCATGTAATGGAGAAGCTATGAAGGAGAAGTTTTCAATGAACTTCCTCTGATATTGGGTTGCTCCCAAAAAACTTCTTACATTGGTTATGTTATTTTTCTTTGGCCAATTCACAATGGCCTCCACTTTAGAGGAATCAATTCTAATTTCACCACCCCCTACAATGTAACCTGGATAGACTAAAGATGTCTTCCCAAACTCACATTTGGACATCTTTAAGTCCAATTTCTCCCTTACAAGTACATCCAACACTTTTTTTACATGCTTGACATGTTCTTTCCAAGTACGGCTAAGAATCAAAATAACATCTAAGTAGACTATGACAAAATCATAAATAAAGGGACTTAAAACATCATTCATCACCCTCATAAATTTTGTGGGTGTGTTACAAAGCCCAAAGGGAATTACCATCCATTCATACAATCCTTGTTTAGTTTTAAAAACACTCTTCCAAATGTCATTGTCATGAATTCGAATTTGATGATTTCAACTTCACAAGTCTATCTTAGTGAAAAAAATTTCATTCTTGATATGATCCAATAGATCATCAATTCGAGGAAGAGGATACATGTTCTTAATTGTAATTTTGTTTAGTTCCATGTAATCCATGCACATGCTCCATATGCCATCATTCTTTGGCACCAAAACAATTGGTGAACCACATAGAGAGGAACTTGGCTGAATGTCCCCTCTCTCAAGCAATTCCTGAACTTGCTTCTTTACCTACGCATTCTCAATTACTGAATACCTGTACATGCCAATGTTAGGAAAAGGTGCATCTTGATGTAAGTGAATTTCATGTTGAATTTCTCTTTTAGGAGGTAACCCTTTAGGTTCTTGAAACAAAATATCAAGATTAGATATCACTTTAATCAAGTATTTTTTATGTTTTGGATCACATCCCTTAAAAGATTCAGTTTGACCAACATCATTTGCTTTAACTATCATAAGTACAAAATTATTACTAGCATTTACTAGCCTCTTCATTTGATTTGTAGAAACAAAGAAAGATTAGGTTTCATGCGGTGTGCATGCACAATGTATTCAACGCCATCTTTGGTGAGATGATACTTGTTATATTCCCTGTAAAATATATCCTTCCTATCATAAAGATAAGGACTACCCACCACAATACCATAGATATACAACGAGACCACATCCAGATAAACTTCATCAACAACTTCATAAGTAATTGCAAATCTAGGTCTACATTGTTTTGTAACTTGTAGTTGTGCATTGTCACATACCCACCCAAGTGGATATGTTTTAGGGTGTAACTTAGTTTCCAAATGAAAATTTTAAACTATCTCTTATGAAATGAGAATTGTTTGTGATCAACTATTAAAAATAGTGTCAACTTTTGTATGTTTAGAGATTACCCTAAGATGAAATAGATCACGTCTCTTCCTTTCATTAACAATAGGTTCATACTTTGAAATTGAAATTGAAGGATTTTTACTTGAATACTTGTAGCAACAATATTAGTTTCACCCCCAGAGTCGGATCCCAAATCATGTTGGATTGTTGTAGCAGTGGTCTTCTTGTCTTCCTTATTCTGAAACTTCTCAATATTGAGTTATGGGTGAAGTTTCCAACATTTGTATGCATCATGACCCTTTCTCTGGCAATGTGTGCACGTAGGTTGGAAATGTGTGCACGTACTATTTTTATTCTTATTTCTTCACTTGCATGTTGACCTTTCCCTTTACCTTTGAACTTGGTTTCATCTGGCTTAAAAGGTTTATTGGAAAAGTTTTATTTTGTATTCTTCCTCTTGGACTCCATATGAGTCGCTTGAACACATACATCATCAAGGTTAGTAGGATTAAACATAAGTATCACATGAAGTAAATAATTATGTAATACTCCTATGTACTTGAGAAGAGTTTCTTCAGTGTAGAGATGTATACCAATTACCAACGCTCTTTTTTATGAACTCTTCTATGTATTCCTGCACACTTTGTCATTTACCTTGCCTCAACTTATTCCAATCCATCATATCTTGTTGCATATACCCCAACATATAGAACTGTTTTTTTAATGCCGAAGTAAACTAATACCAATAGGATATAATTTTACCTTTTTTGGCATGATCCTCTTGAGATATGCTCTCCCACCATATGAGAGTGGTTCCTCCAAGTTGGAGAGTAGCCAACTGAATTTTGATGAACTATCTTCAATAAATTTTTGAATCTTACAATAAACTTCTATTTGATGGATCCAAGTATCCAATTTTTCAGAATTAAGTTCTCCATTGTAAATAGGTAATTCAAACTTAATATCAAGCTTTAATTGAGGCATATTGAAATCAATTTTTCCATCAAATTTATTTTTCATTTTTTTTTTAATTTTTCTTTTTCTTTTCACCATCAAGAAAAGATGGTGAAGATGCAGGTGGAGTTTTAGGAGGGTCCTCGCCACCTCCTTCTCCTTTACTTTCAGTATGATATGGTCCACCTTCTCCACCCTTCTTCCAGTATTCATAAGCTCTTCAACCATTGTTTGCATTCTCATTAATGCTTTAAGAAATTCTCCTTCGGATGGGATTGAAGAAGCCCCATCTTCTCCTTTTGGTGAATCCATTCTACCTCTTATTGAACCAATTTCTGGATCAAATTCCTCAAGTTCTCCTTCACCATGTTGAAGCCTTGATATTGTTAACATTCACACACTCACGGTGCAATGGTTAAGCTGCTCCGATACTAAACTTGATCTAGAAATTTTCAGGGTCTTTTTAACCATAAAAAATGCACGTGAAAATTGAATAATTAACCTTATAAAAAGACTTTGAAAAGACAAATTTAAGTACCTAATCAAACCACATACGCAACTAAACATGTAAACCTTAAAATTGTAGACAACAAATGATAAAGGAGTTCACCCCTTCTGGTATACATCTTCGGGCCACTTCCAATGAGAAGGTCAATCTGATTAAGTCTTCAAAATCTTACATACATAAGTTCTGGAAAAACTTTTGAGATCTACTAGTAAAAATTAGAAATAGAATGCACCACTGTGTTCCTCTCGAAATTATGAGAAAAATGAGTATACAGTCGACCTATTTTTCTTGAGACCTCCTCTAGCATGCAATTTGAGAAAGACCTTCTGTTGCACCTGTACGAATGTATGGACTATACTTCTCTGTACCCTGAACCACCTTAGGATTCATGCATAAGTTGGGTCCTAAACTCTGTTTTTTGTGGCTTGAAAAAGGGGTTTATATGGTGTTTTGGGGCCCCTAAATTGTGGCCACGTGCCCTGTTTTGGGCTTGCACATACCAATAAATTTTTAAAAATTTCCTACCTATATGCATCAACGGAATGGGTCGTAGCCCATTGGTAACATGTTTGTATTGGGGAACAAAGGTCCCAAGGTCACACTTACGGGCCTCATGTTCCTCCCCTCTTAACCTGATACACACACACACACACACACACACACACACACACACACACACACGATATGGTTGTTGGTTTTTCGGCGGTGTTTTGGTTGGCTCCTGGTGCTTGATGTGGTGGCATGTTGGTATTCGTTTGTGTTGTGGCTTGTGGTTCCACGGTCCTTGGTTCCATAGTTTTTACAAGGTTGTTGAAACAATATAATATGTTGGCTCCTGGTTGATATAACATAATCCCTCGACACTCCCCAATTTCAAAACATACAACACGTCAACTTCAAATAGGAATTAAGTCCATATAGGGTAAGAACCAACAAATGGAGATCCTGGCTAGGCGGATGTGGTGGAGACTTTGGTAGAGAGGAGGTCATGGGTTCGATCATCCCCGAATCCATATATTTTGGTAAATATACCAACGAAGTGTGAACCAAGCTTCCACGTGGCAGGCCCTGGTTGGTCCACATAGACACCCACCCTGCCATTGGTCCAACTCATCTGCCTAGTCACCTTCGATCCTCCATGAGGCTTGTTGTGGGGCTTCCATGCCAGTTGTCTACATAGTGTACATGTTGACTATACATGCCACATGGAACATTTTTACTTGTTTCATCGTAATTTCACAACTCAATAACTTTCACGTCCAGAGGTCGTTTTGCAGGAAATGAACGTCACCAAAAATCTCTCGGCGATCTCTACACTGTTGTAATATTATGTTTTCATTTTGAATACTTTAATTCTAATCGATCTTGGAGATCCTCCTGGATCACTGTTAGAATTGAAACAAGGCAGGCATGAGTTATGGCAGGTGGCTCTAATACCACTATAGGACTGAATAACTCCCAATTCCATTTTATTCAATGGTAAATCCTTTATTTATACAATGTATATGGTGGTTTCTATTCGCATTCCAACCAGCATTTTCATCTCCCTACGTGAGTGTTCATATTCTCAATTTATTTACAATATTTACATTTTATGTGGAACCATAATCACGAGGATTAGATTTCCAACAATAATGACTAAATAAACGACTAATTAAAAACCAAATATACTACCAATTAATGAATTTAGAGCAAGCAATAAATGACTAAAATATTTTAGCCAATAATTTAGTGGTTAGTTATATGATTGCAAATATAACACCACTAGTCGTCTGACCAAAATTAGTCTTTTACATGTTGAATTTAATAGTTTTTTTAGTCGTAAATTTCTCTTTTTTAGCTTGAAATGGTTGTTTCCAAAGGAGTATCAGGATTCAAATTTGTAACATAAAATGATGTTGGGATCAATACATAATAGCAAGCCTACATATGGATGTGATAGATTAGGTTGAGAGGTGGATGACAAAGATTGATCTAACAAATGTTAATTTCTTATAAATGACCTAGGAAAAAAGTAGTGTGTAGAAAAAATATTTTCAATTTAATTAAGATGAATAAATTTATGTTATTGTAATTAAAATAAATAAAAAATGTATAATATTAACTCCTTGCAATTTTGGTAATGTTGCTCACTAGAGGTAGTAAGTGGTGGATGATGATGATGACATGGAGATGTAGATGAGCAATACATATTAATAAAAATCAAGTGTTTAATGTTTTTTTGTGTCCTCGAAATTGTAGGGAAACTAGCACTACTTCTTAGGGTAGTGTTTAAAATCTTGTAAAATTCTTTATTCTTCATTTGATCCCAAGTTACTAGGTTTAGAGTCTTGATTATTGATTTCGGAAAGTTTGAGAAAGGTTTATAACCCTAGATTGTTGGACTTAGAATTTATATTATCAATGTAGTGTATATGGTAATGTCTCAATGCTCGACTTGAACATTGGTTCATGATTCATGATGGGTATCACTAGCTTAAATATGACTCAATCTCTAAATATAACCCTAGACTTCTCGTCTCTTATTGGGTCCACTTCACAAAATTTGATTATTATGAGCATGGATTCAAGTGTCATGATGATTCCTTTGTTACAATTTGTTCAATATAATGATATTATTGTGCCCACCGATGAGTGGTCTACAAATACCATACCTTGTTCTAATAGTTCTTAACAGTGGTTGGGTTTTGTAAGCAGAGAATGTTACAAATAGCTCAACAATATGTGAGCATTGGCAATTTTTTTATAAGAATCGAGGAACCCAAACATTTCTAACAAGCAATCTAGTCAAGGAATACTCGATAACATATTATATATATCATCACAAGAATAAATACCTTGAGGAGTGAAAGGGGTTTCTCAACCAATAAACTTTGAATAGAATCATGGAACCATGTACCAAATTTTTATGGGGTTGCAAAATATAAGATGCATGCAAATAATAAAGTTTGTTGTAAACTTTAGTTGTAAGAGGATGGAAGTTGGCCATGAGTGGCCAAGGTTTCCATGCATGCATCCTACCAATTAGCAAGTAATGTTCCAAAGAGGCTCAACTCTTTGTCAATTTCAAAAAAAATTGCATGGGTGTAGGATGTAGCAATGCAAACTCCAATGTGATCCTATCTTACAAGGCATGTAAAATCCAGGATTTCAAATATAGGGAATAAACCCTTAGAACATATTGTGAGCATTGTTAGGCTAGGAACAACCTATCTTTCTTTGATGTTGCATGAATCTCACTACAACTATAGTAATTGTAGAGTAGACAACACAATTATTGCCTCTATTGGTATATGAATCAAGGTATGTTGGAAATAATTTGTTATTATGGGCCACATTCCTTAACCAATTTGAGATTAATTTTAGCCAGGTGTAAGAAACATAATTTATTTGGCTTAAAAAACATATTTTTCTATGTCTAATTTAAATTTGAAATATCCTATTAAGATTATAATCAAGGGAGTAGATTATTTTTCTATGTCATATTTTTCTATGTCTAATTTAAACAGAATAACTATGGATGTAAAAAGTGTGTTTAGCTGAACTATTTACATTACAATAGTCAATATTTAGTTTCGTGATGAATATATAATATTTTTTAATCTTTTATATTTTATATAAATTTGAAAATTTTAAATAAAAAACTTTATTATCTAACAATAATTATTAACTAATATAAATCTATTTTAACTTTGGATCGACTTACTGTTGAAGAAATCAAATAATTTACGATATAAATTTTTCCTAGAGTGTAAACTTTGTAATTAAAGAACTATTTTTAACTTTGGATCTACCTAGATCAAATAATTTACAATATAAATTTTTCATAGTGTGTAAACTTTGTAGTTAAAGGGATCTTTAGGTTGTCAAATGGATGTAGCTTGGGTGGTTGGGAGGAATGGATGTTACCCTCCCCACCCAGGTTCTACTCTTGTAAGTGACATGATGCTCTTGTGGAGCCCGATCTCTAG
>LPNX010140814.1:0-18642 GCA_001517045.1 Pseudotsuga menziesii | reverse complement strand
AATTTTTTATTTAATTAATTACATAAATAAGTGTTATAGGTGTTATTCTGTCTACATTTGATCCTAGATTTGTAGAGATTCTTGATCATGGTCAATGCTCATTATGAAGTTCTACTTTTGTAAGTGACATGATGCTCTTGTGGAGCGCGATCTTTAGGCACTTGGAAGATTTGGAGGTGAGGTGAATCAAGGTTGTTTGACTTTTGCATTATTCATTTTTAACATGGTAATTTTTTATTTAATTAATTACATAAATAAGTGTTATAGGTGTTATTCTGTCTACATTTGATCCTAGATTTGTAGAGATTCTTGATCATGGTCAATGCTCATTATGAAGTTCAAGTATCCTTATTGAGCTGTAAAATTTAATATATATTTATATTTGTTTAATTTAGTAGACATCTTTCTTGAATTTTAATTATAAATTTATATTGTATATTTCTTATTTTTTAAAGCTATTTATTATTATAAGAGGTGACACATCTTTTGAGTTTTAAAAAGAAAATCCTTTCACACGGAAAATACTTTTAACATTTTTATACATATTTACTTTCTTTCATTAAAAAAAAATTCAGTGTATAATTTTCAAAAATTCATTTAATTCAAATCTAATGGTTTTGTCCAAATATCCTTAAATTTATTTTATGAATTATCAAATAAATCAATTATCCCTTTATTTTCATGGCATTCCTTACTAAGGCTATTTTATCATAAAAGTTGGAATTTAACCATATAAGTATTTAAGGTCAACTTTCAATGAATGATTTCTTATCAAATTCATTTCTGGCATAAGTTTGCTCTTATCTTTATCTTATAGCTCCTCTTATCTAGCTTTAAAGTTATTTCATCGATCTTTAAACCATGTGGGTTTGTAGTTGCACTCCACTAAGGTCTTCATAACACAAATATAGTGTGTGAATTCTTTGTAGTATAATTATGAATGTAAATAAACAAAATGTGTTTAGCTTGACTATTTGCATTACAAAAATCAAGATTTAGTTTCTAATAGTTGGTGATGAATATATAATATTTTTTTTATCTTTTATGTTTTATATAAATTTAAAAATTTTGAGTAAAAAACTTTAATATTTATTGAATAATTATTAACTAACATAAATCCATTTTTAACTTTGAATCTACCTAGTGTCTAAAAGATCAAACAATTTACAATATACATTTTTCATAGAGTGTAAACTTTATAGTTAAAGGGATCTTTAGGCATTTGGAAAATTTAGAGCTGGAGGTGAATGAAGGCTGATTTGATTTTTGCATTATTCATTTTTAACAAGGTCGCCTTTTATTTAATTAATTAGATAATTAGGTATTGTAGGTGTTATTCTGTCTACATTTGATCCTAGATTTGTGGAGATTCTTGACTATCGTCAATGTAGATTATGAAATTCAAGTATTATTATTGAGCTGTAAAATTTAATATGTATTTATGTTTGTCCAATTTAGTAGACATCTTTCTTAAATTTTAATTATAAATTCCTATTGCAAATTTTTTATTTTTTAATGCTATTTATTATATAAGAGGTGACACATGTCATTCATTTGAATCGTAAAAAAATCATTTTCACATTGAAAAATACTCTTAAAATTTTTATACATATTTACTTTCGGAGTTGGCTAATCTCTAAACCATTTGCATTTTTTCAGGTAAGTTTGGGCGAATCCTGCAACAAGATTTGTTGTTGAAAATGAGATTTTCAGTGTTAAAATTGCAATTCAGGACCCTCGATTACCATCGGAGCACCCAGATTATGTAACTCCAATTGCTAAAAACTATCATTTGAACAATTTGTACCAGATTTTGGCCAAAAAACTAACCAGATTTTAAGTGCAAATGGTCTAAGGTTTAGCTTACTGCTTTACTTTCTTTCATAAAAAAATGTTACTCCTTTTGAAACTATACAATACCACAAATCATATCATATTTAAAAAAAATAAAAATTTGTGTCTAAGAGAACAATACCCATTTGAAAATTTAAAAAAGAAAAATGCATCTAAAAAGAGCATATATGCATCTAAAAATGCATATAACTGGTTTCCCATGCAGTTATATACTACAACCAAGTGAAATTACTTCTGGTTTTCCCATGCCATGTATTTCGGTACCTTTTTGTATATCTCCAGAAAAGAGAAACAATAACAGAGAAGGCAAGCGACAGTGGCCATTGAATGATATCAAGAATTTGAGAATAATGGAAACCAAAAACAATATAATTGATTTCCTTGCATTGATATGAATAGCTCATGAGTATTAATTCATCTTGATAGGGCAAAAAATTACAATTTTCTAAAGTGTGTAATATTTTTTATTAAATGTAATAAAAAAATACAATTATTTGAATGTTGATTGGTGTTTGGTTGCTTATATAAGTGTATCGATCTTTACTTCTCACATTGGAGGTTGGTTGACGTAGGGTAGGCCTGAAATTTTCAACACCTTTACTTACCCATCATAAATTTTACCCACCACCCAAGAACTTCGTGTCAATGCAAAAACCATAAATTCAAGCATATGACATCCTCCTTGCACTGCATGGAAACCAAGTGTCTCTATACATATACGTGTACCAAATCCACCATGACATTGTCCTCCTCCTTCCCTGCATACTCTCATTATGTAATAAGCTTATCTTCATCTGTCCAATTTAGTTTATCTGTGGGAACTGAATTAAATCTATTGATCTCAACTCGAAAATGACCTGCCATTCTGCAATTTTGTTTCTTTTACTGGTCATAACGTTTCGAGGGGAAAGTGGGTTTGCAAAGTAGTGAAGAGGAAGAGCATTCGAGTGAACCATTCTATCTAGATATATATAAAATAAAGATTGTGAATTATCTTTTTTCTGAATGTCAATAAAGAAAGCTTGCTCGCTCTTGCGCTTACACGCTTGTTATACATGAAAAGTTGCAA
The DNA here is from genome assembly GCA_001517045.1 of Pseudotsuga menziesii. Lineage (NCBI taxonomy): Eukaryota > Viridiplantae > Streptophyta > Pinopsida > Pinales > Pinaceae > Pseudotsuga > Pseudotsuga menziesii. The sequence continues at coordinate 15,719 of LPNX010140814.1, read as the reverse complement.
AGCGTTGTCTTCGCAACATTCTTCATACCGGATTGAGCAATTACCGACTAGATATAGCGTTTCTCGATACATAACCATTCGACAAGGTAAATATACAAAATACACTATCTAGAAATATATATAATAAAGATTGTGAATTACCTTTTCTCTGAACATCAATAAGGCTTGTTCGTCTGCCACAAGTAATTTGCATCTGGTAATATCCCTGAGTTGTATCCCTTTAAATGTCGGCAAAGTCTTGGTTCTCATGATTCTAATTTGTAGTCATGATGTGTGATTTCAGCCTCAAAAGTGTTTTCATCATGGGAGGCGGCAAAGGATCCACAGCCACGGAGGTATTACGGCACAAGAACGTCAAGAAAGTCGTGATGTAGCTGTGATGTGTGACATCCATAAGGTCTAACCGTCCATCTCCATTAATTTATGGTTTTATTTTTTTATTTTGAATTTTTCTGGACTTAAATAAAACGTTGCTTCCAGGATGTTGTTGATTTTTGCCACAAATACCTTGTTGTGAAAAGAGAATCCTAGAGAAGCCTTATGCAGTTCTTTCCTTCTGCAGGTAACGATTTTTAATGCTTCATTTTCTCAAACGATACTCTATACTTCTTAGGTTCCTGCTAAAGTTTAAAGATTTAATCGAAATTTTTTGACGCAGTGTTGTGCTCGAGAACAGAGGTAACAAATTTTTAATGCTTCACTTTCTCAAACTATACTTTATACTTCTTAGGTTCCTACTAGAGTTTAAAGATTTAATCTAAATTCTTTGATGCAGGGTTTTGCTCGAGAATAGAGATGAACGATTCGACGTCATAATAGGAGACCTCGCAAATCCTATGGAAGGAGGTCCTTGTTATCAATTATCCACAAAATCTTTCTATGTGCTTGTCTAAAGCCAAAGCCAAACCACAGAGGATTGTTCGTTACTCAGGTATAACATCACAATAAAATGGCTTAAATTATTATAGAAACTATTTCTTGACAGTCTTCTTTTGTTGCGTCACGCCGTACATCAATTAACAAGATAAAGAATAATCAACTAAATCAACTGGAGAAACAGACTCTTCAACAGTAGCTTATGGATCTCGATCTCAAACTGCTAAAGGATATGGATTTGATTTTGTTTCATTAGTTGATGCTCATTCCAACTGGATCTTGGATATGTTAGTCTTCAACTTGTAGCTAAACATGCCATAGTTTTGGAGATGTTAGTATTTCCCATAACCTATTGGCCATTAGTCGAGGATCATAATTATGGACAGAGGAAAACACAACAAAAAGGTTTATGAAGTTGGTGTTAGATTTTTATCATTCAAGCTAGCATTATATTAGGATCTTTCACTGAGAGAATAACAAGCACAACAATCAAACACAAGAGACAATGAACACAATGTTTTTCCTCGGGGAAACCATAAAGGAGAAAACCCCGCAACTTCCTCAGAGATAGAATCAACACCAACAGCAAAACCCCAAAAATAGTAAGATGATCTCCCGACAACAGTAGTCTCTTTATTTCTAGTCCCAGCAACTTCTTCTCTCTCAGCTATGCGCTACAACTGAGTGTGAGTGAGTGTGTGATAAATATAGAGGCTCACTCTCTATTTATACTAATTCCCAACTTGATAATAACTCATTAGGGCCGACTGCTCTAGGAGAGTCTAATAACCCTAGGGCCCCAAAACTGCGGGGACTTTAACCCTTGATCAATAGGAGGGTTACCCACAATGACTTGACATGACTTGTTTACATTATTGAATCTTCTGATAGGAACATCGGGGCGTGAAATGACTCAAATACATTACAGGCACTTCCTGGAATAAACATCGGGGTACAATACATAAGATATACAAGTGAATACATTCTGAAGTTACAAATACATCAACACTCCCTCTTAACTAGGAAGGTATTCTCTCGACACAATTTGTCAGCACTGGTCTTCTTCTCTGTATCAACTGGATCATCCTGTCATCTTCATCTTGCATCTGGATCATCACTGGATCTGGATCATCACTCAATCAGGATCATCACTGGATTTGGATCATCAGGCGATCTGGATCATCACTGCTGGATCATCATCACTGGATCTGGATCATCACTGGATTTGGATCATCATCACTGGATCTAGATCATCACTGCTGGATCATCATCACTGGATCTGGATCGTCACTCAATCTAGATCATCACTGGGTCATCATCACAGGTGCTATCTCATGATTATTCTCGTCACAGGAAGTTCTACAGAGCCAACTCTTTTTCATGCTGGTTGTAGGCCTAGCCTCCATGTAGGTCTTCTTCAGGGCTTATATCTAACCCTAAGTCAGAATGGCAAACATTCACATCTGACCATGAGAGGAACACATCCAACACCATGTCAAAAAGGCACAGCACTTACATTCACCAACATGATAGGACACAACTACTATCATCTGTGAAAAGTCATAGAACTCACATCCACCAGCATGGTAGGACACACCTACTACCATCTGTGGAAAGGCACAACACTCACATCCACCAGCATGGTAGGACACACCTACTACCATCTATGGAAAGGAACAACACTCATATCCACCAGCATGGTAGGACACACCTACTACCATCTATGAAAAGGCACAACACTTACAATCACCAGCATGGTAGGACACACCTACTACCATCTGTAAAAAGGCTCAGCACTCACATCCACCAGCATTATAGGAAACAACTACTATCATCTATGGAAAGGCACAACACTCACATCCACCAGCATTATAGGAAACAACTACTATCATCTATGGAAAGGCACAACACTCACATCCACCAGCATGGTAGGACACACCTACTATCGTCTGTGGAAAGGCACAACACTCACATCCACCAGCATGGTAGGACACACCTATTACCATCTGTGGAAAGGCACATCACTCATATCCACTGGCATGATAGGAAACACCATCTATCATCCATGGAAGGGCTCAGCACTTATATTCAACCATGCGAGGAACCAATCCAACCTACATGTCGAAAGGGCTCTCAACCCCAGGTTGAGGATTCCTGGTAACTGACCAGGTGCCTCCATTCTCCCAGAGAATGGCATCAACCCTTATATCTGATCAAGTGGGAACACATCCCTCAATCACATCAGAATGGCCCTGCACTTATATCTGATCATGTGAGAACATATCCCACAGTTGTAATGTCCCATTTTTGGAATTTTTTTAAATGACCAATTTTTCACTTTTTTCCCAATTTTGAGCTTAACTAGTTTTGATGTCTAGACCTCCAAATTGACCCAAATTCTTCCATTTTTTTTTCTGAAGGTAAATGACAGATAATATAACTTAAATATCATGCTCATGTATGTTTTTTTATCCCCCAATTACTTCTTCAAACTCATTTAATGTTCACTTCAAAGTAGGAGTCTTTACTGCCAAATTGGGGCTCCAATTCCCTTTGGGTAATTGCCGAAAATGGCTTCACAAATGATCCCAAAGCCACTTAAATTTATGAACAGAATATGGGTATGTGTAAGGGACCTTTTCAAATTCTCATATGCATCATTTTTCAGTTTATACAAGCTGTTATGACTCTTCCCAAAACAACTCCCAAGTCACAATTTTGACCCTTGGGAAAAATGCTCCAAATCTTCTCCCAATGCAATAAAAATGAGTAAAATTGCTTCCAATGATTAAGTACTAAACATAATACTTGAAATACACATTAATTATAGTCCATCCATCATACATTTATTAGAGATACATTCCTCCATTCAAAATAATAAGCATTACCATGGCATATATCAAAATAGAGTGGAAATGGTCATTGTTTGCTCATCAAAAGTCATTTTGGCAAACAACTCTTGGGAATTTCGACTTGAAATTTTTTAAGAATGAATAAAAGATAATATTTAACTGATTACAATCATAAATGTACAATTAAATTCTCTCCCAATTCAAAATCATCAGCATTGCAATGGTTCACAACAAGATAGTGGGGAAATGAAACTATTTCTTCATTGTTCAACATTTTTACATGAATTATTTTGGGTATTTCGACCTGAGAGTCTTCTGAACATGAAATACAGACCATATACATCAAAAAATAATATAATTGGCATTATAATACTCCCCAAAGAGATCAATAGCTCACCCAAAGCACAATCCCTCCTTTTGCATGAATATGGTGTGAAAACTGGAAATAGTTGAGAGAGAGTGTTGCAATAGAAGAATCCACATGCTTTCCTGTAGCTTAAACCTAAAAATAAGACTCCATTAAAGCTCCATGAAAGACCTGAGTGTCCTTTCCAAACACCAACTAGGATGAGAATATTTCACCCTCAAAATTCGCTTAAGCAAGAAAACTAATCATCCACTAGCACTCACAATTCACAAATGACAATTTCACAAATGAGAAAAAGCTTCTTCTCATGGCTGATCCATGTATTTTATAAAAATTATTAGTCTCCTAAGGTTCCAAATCCATCCATAAACCAAATCCAAGTCGAATTGGTGTGGCTGCTCATGCTATGCCATGTGGCATCTCTCTTCACCTTCCCTCTTCTCCCAAATTTGAGTAGGAGCCTCTTGTCCTTCTCCAACTCCCAAATTCGACCTCTAAGATGCTCTATTCAATCATAACATGTCAGCATGTCATTATTTCAGACTTCAAATCTGACTTGTGTCATAATTGTCATAGAATACCCATCATTGGTGTCATAGATGTCATAAATGTAAGGGGAATCTAGCCAAGTGTCCATGAAACTCCCATTTGGCTCTTCCTCTCCCATGTAAGTTACAATTCATCTCAAATTCAACCTATGAAGTATTTGGATAAGTATATTAACCTTATAATCCATCCAATAACATTAGGCTTTCCATATATTCGAATTTTCAAGAGGAAGATACCATTTAACATAGGAATTCTAGCTAGTGTGGGCCCCATAGTCTCCATGTGTCTTCATGCTCCATTGCCACTTCCATTTTCTCTTGTATTTATTTAATAAGATCAATTATTAAATATTTATCCCCTTCTAATGTATAAACATCATTTATTATCCCCCTTATTCTGAATCTCAAAGCTTCCACCCCCAACCTAGGAAACTAGTGATTTTTTTCCTTGGCAATTATTTGACTTTTAACATCCATTTGACAACTTTCATGAATATGGAAAATGTGATTTGTCCATTGAGAAACATGAAAAATTTGGGACATTACAAATCCTCCCTTCCCAATATTGCTTTTCCTCAAGCAATTTCAAACATGGTTGTTGAAGAACCTGCTTTCTGTATGATTCTTTGAAGTTGCCACTAAGCTGCCCACTTTGAGTCTTTGATATTGCATGAATATTTCAAAGAGGAACCACCATGCTTGCTGCTGCACTAATATGATTAACATCACATTATTAAGTGGGGAATCCATCTCCCATACTGTTTGTTTCCCAAATAATTTGAAATCAATGGGACTAAAAACTATACCAAGGTCCCATTGCTTGCATTGCACTCCAATAATTAAGAGTGCTCTCCAACCCATACCATTTGGAAAGAGAATTCTTGGATCCCATTTTCTTGTATGTATTCTTCCAAACATCATGAGTGCATAATATTTATCATCGAATTATATAACCAAATAATAAGAATGTACATCAAGGAGGTGCCTCACCAAGAAATCATGAAAGTGCTTATACCTCCCAATGAGTAGACTACCATTTTCCAAGTGCATACAAGATTCAAGTGTCCAATCAAATCTGCTCCAATGAAATAGGTGAGGATCCCATGTCCCATTATGCTGCTCCAAAGATATATAATGTGCATCAATATAATCAACCACGTGTTCTTTCATCCAAGGAGTGAATGAAGAACCTCCACCAAAATCTGAACCAATTAATGAGCAAAGAAAACATGAAGACTTCAAGTGGATCAAAGGAGTCTCATCAATACACCCATGAATATGTATATCATCATGAAATAACAAAGGATTTTTCTTCCAATAAGAATGTTCTTCAATCACATATCTCTTCACCCAAGTGTGTGATGAAGTTCCTCCAACATCAAATAGACTAGGCAAGGATCAAGGAAAATCATGAGTCTCCAAGTGACTCAAATGAACATCATAGGTGCACCCATGTAGATGTGTATCATCATAATGTAAAAAAACATGCTGCTGAAAATTTAAATAATAATGTGCTCCAACCATGTCATCATAAAAATTCAATCTAGGAGTTCCATACTCCTCATGTGGCACCATAAAAAAGAACCCTTTCGCCCATACTTCATTAGGATGAATGTTGCAAAATTTGGAAGTGTAGGATGTAGGAGAAAGAACCAACTCACCCAAGTGATCAGAAAATACAAAATTGTTATCATGTGAAGGATCCATAGGGGTAGGATTATGCACCTCCCTTAAAAATGCAAAACTTTCCTCATAGGTTGGTTTCAATGTAGTGGAATCATGCAATTCTCCAAAAAGTGTGTAACCATTTTCAAGAGGCAACTCAAGTTCCTCTTCCACCACAACAAGTGATTGTCTCTCATCAATATTATCTTCAAATACATCAATAACTTGCAATTTCTCATGGCTCTCATGATCCCTCATGTCATGAGAATACTCCAAACAATCTACCATGTGACCATCTGAAACATAGGAGGAAAAACAAGTGTCTTGCAACTTTTCAAGAAGTTGTTCATTTTGAATTGTGAGCTTATCAATAAATTCATTATTATTCAAGTAGGATTCATGTAACCATTCACTAAGTTCAATGACATTTTTTCTATCAAAAATCAAATAGATGAAATTACCTTTGATGTTGCACATTGCTCTTTGAATCTTCTCCATGTCTTCAAGGAATGATGGTTCCTCCAAGGAAGTAGCCCTCAAACAAGAATTTGATACCAATGCTTGAGTGTCATGGAGTATTATAAGGGCCTATTGGATATTATTTTCATTCATCTTTAAGGACCCTTGAATAAAATGAGGCTCCTGCAAATGAACCTCCTCATCTTCTTCCTTCTTGCTTGGACCAACTTCATGAAGCTCAAGTGGTGATGGGGAAGTTGATCTTGTTTCTTCTTCAACTGCTACAAGATATTCATTTTCATGTTTAATGGAATTTTGGCTTGCAGAAACACTTTCAAAAGTGATCTCTATGTGACCAACATAGAGGTGTGAGCACCCATTAGTAGGTACTCCTTCATAGTTCAAGCATCCATCATTAGATTCTCTTTGTTTCATTTCCAAGGTAGCATGTCTCTCAAAATTATCTTCAGTATTTTCAATAAAAACTTCTTCATACTCATGTGATGTCCCTTCATATTTTTCAAATTCACTTTGGAGTGAATTTTGATCATCTTCATGTGCTACTTCTTCTTTTCAACGAATTTCAGAACTAGGTGGTTCATGGGTCTCCTCCTTTTGCTCCTTCAAGCAAGCTGATGCATTTTTCTCCTTGGTTTTCTTAAATTCAATATATGTTATCCAACTTTGGATATCCAACAATTTGGATCCTTTCATAATATTATTGGTCATGTCTTCAAAGATAGGTTCCATGCTCTTTATTATCTCCTCACCATCATATGAGGTTCCTCTTTTATCCCTAGTCATTGTTTCCTCTTCAACAAAGCACTTTTGGTTTCAATATATAATGGTGGTCCATAAATTCTTATCCTCATAAATATAAGACCAAATTAGGTGCCAATATCATGCTTTGATACCACTATAATTTCCCCTTTTTGGAATTTTTTTAAATGACCAATTTTTCACTTTTTCCCCAATTTTGAGCTTAACTAGTTTTGATGTCTATACCTCCAAATTGACCCAAATGCTTCCAAATTTTCTGTGAAGGTAAATGACTGATAAAATAACTTAAATATAATTCTAATGTATGTTTTGTGACCTCCCAATTACTTCTACAAACTTTTTTAATGTTATGTTCAAAGTAGAAGTCTTTACTACCAAATTGGGGCTCCAATTCCCCCTGTGTAATTATCGGAAATGGCTTCACAAATGATCCCAAAGCCACTTGAATTTATGAACAGAGGATGGGTATGTGTAAGGGACCTTTTCAAATTCTCATATGCATCATGTTTCAGTTTATACATACTGTTATGACTCTTCCCAAAACAACTCCCAAGTCACAATTTCGACCCTTGGGGAAAATGCTCCAAATCTTCTCCCAATGCAATAAAAATGAGTAAAATTGCTTAGAAATGCTTAAGTACTGAAAATGAGACTTGAAATACACATTAATTGTAGTCCATCCATCATACATTTATAAGAGATACATTCCTCCATTCGAAATAATAAGCATTACCATGGCATATATCAAAATAGAGTGGAAATGGTCATTGTTTGCTCATCAAAAGTCATTTTGGCATACAACTCTTGGGAATTTCAACTTGATTTTTTTTGAGAATGAGTAATAGATAATATTGAACTGATTACAATCATAAATGTACAATGAAATTCTCTCCTAATTTGAAATCATTAGCATTGCAATGGTTCACAACAAGATAGTGGGGAAATGACACTATTTCTTCATTGTTCAACATTTTTACATGAATTATTTTCGTTATTTCGACCTGAGAGTCTTATGAACGTGAAATATAGACCATATACATCATAACATAATATAATTGGCATTATAATCTTCTCCAAATAGATCAATATCTCACCTAAAGCGCAATCCCTCCATTTGCATGAATATGGTGGGAAAACTGGAAATAGTTGAGAGAAAGTGATGCAATAGAAGAATCCACATGCTTTCCTGTAGCTTAGACCTAAAAATAAGAATCCATTAAATATCCATGAAATACCTAAGTGGCCTTTCCAAACACCAACTAGGTTGGGAATCTTTAACCCTCGAAATTGGCTTAAGCAAGAAAACTAGTCATCCACTAGCTCTCACAATTCACAAATGACAATTTCACAAATGAGAAAAAGCTTCTTCTCATTATTAGTATCTTAAGGTTCCAAATCCATCCATAAACCAAATCTAAGTCGAATTGATGTGGCTGCTCATGCTATGCCATGTGGCCTCTCTCTTCACCTTCCCTCTTCTCCCAATTTTTAGTAGGAGCCCCTTGGCCTTCTCCAACTCCCAAATTTGACCTATAAGATGCTCTATTTAGTCCTGACATGTCAGCATGTCATTACATCAGACTTCAGATCTGACTTGTGTCATAACTGTCATAGAATCTCCATCATTGGTGTCATAGATGTCATAAATGTAAGGGGAAATCTAGCCAGGTGTCCATGAAACTCCCATTTGGCTCTTCCTCTCCCATGTAAGTTAAAATTCATCCCAAATTCGACCTATGATGTATATGGATAAGTATATTAACCTTATAATCCATCCAAAAACATTAGGCTTCCCATATATTCAAATTTTCAAGAGAAAGATATCATTAACATAGGAATTCTAGCTAGTGTGGGCCCCATAGTCTCCATGTGTCTTCATGCTCCATTGCCACTTCCATTTTCTCTTTTATTTATTTAATAAGATCAATTATTAAATATTTATCCCCTTCTAATGTATAAACATCATTTATTATCCCCCTTATTCCAAATCTCAAAGCTTCCACCCCCAACCTAGGAAACTAGTGATTTTCCTCCTTAGAAATTATTTGAATTTTAGCATCCATTTAACAACTTTCATGAATATGGAAAATGTGATTTGGCCATTGCGAAACATGAAAAAATTGGGACACTACAATAGTCATATCAGAACAGCCCTCAGCCCCAGACTGAGTATTCCTGGTAACTGACCAGGTGCCTCCATTCAGAGAATGGCACTCAACACTTATATATATGATCATGTAGGAACCAATCCTACAGTCACATAAGAATAGACCAGCACTCATATCTGACATGGAAGGAACCAATCCTCTCACCATGACAAAATGGCTCAGCCCTTACATCTAACCATGGAAGGAACCAATCCTCTCACCATGTCAGAATGGCTCACAGACTCATCACTTCCCCTTGGGGGAAACCTTGATCTGGAGAACACCAAGCTTCTCCCTGAAGTACTCAAACTTCACTCTGGCCAATGGCTTCATCAACACATCAGCTATCTGTTCGTCCGTCACAACATACTGGAGCTTCACTGCTCCTCTCTGCACCATATCCCTGATATAGTGACATTTATCTCGATATGCTTCGACTTGTCATGGAACACCGGGTTCTATGACAACTTCACAAAACTCTGGTTGACACAATATATACAAGTAACATCCAACTGGAGATCAAATAAATCAAACAGTAGCTTCCTTAGCCATACTGGCTCACAACTAGCTGAACAAGCTGCGACATACTCTGCTTCAGCTATACTCAGTGCCACGCAAGTCTGTCTCCTGCTGAACTAAGAGATCACACTTGATCCCATACTGAAGCAACACCCTGAAGTGCTCTTCCTATCGATGGCACTTCCTGCCCACTTTGAATCAACATAACCCTCCAGCTTAATCTTCTGATTCACCTCATACTTGAGGCCATAATCAGTTGTACCTCTAAGGTACCTCAGAATATGCTTTGCAGCAATCAAGTGAACATGTCTCAGATCTGTCAGGAACTGGCTCAAGGTGTTTGCAGCAAAGCAAATATCCAGTCTCGTATTCGTCAGGTACATCAAGGACCCAATCATCTGACAATACATCGTAGCATCAACCGATTCAGATGAAGCATCACTTAATAGCTTCAGGTTTAATGCCATAGGTGTGGTCATTGCCTTGTAGCCCATCATCCTGAATCTCTTCATGATCTCTACTGCATACTTCCCTTATCCGATGAAGATTCCATCCGCATTCTGCCACACCTCCATGCCTAGAAAATAGTGCATCATACCCAAGTTTTTCATTTCAAACTTGGCAACAAGCTTCCTCTTCGTATCAGCAATCAATCCATCCACACCTATTACATATAGTAGGAGTATTACTGGGTTACCATCTTCAACCTTGTAGTAAAGGTTGTAATATGCTTCACTCTTGGTATAGCCCAAACTGGATAGAAAGCTGTCAATTCTGTCGTACCATGTCCTGGGTGCCTGTTTCAAACCGTACAGGGCTTTCTTTAATTTACACACATGATATTCCCTGTCATGTGTCTCAAAACCAAGTGGTTGCTCCACATACACTTCCTCTTCCACTACACCATTCAAGAAAGTAGTCTTAACATCCATCTGATGTATCTTCCATTTCATTACTGCAGCCAGAGCAAGTACTGATCTTATGGAAGTGTATCTGGCTACAGGTGCAAAAGTTTCTTCATAATTTATTCTTTCTTTCTGGGAGAATCCATGAGCCACAAATGTTGCTTTATATTTCTCTATGCTACCATCTGCAGCATGCTTGATCTTGTAGATCCATTTGAAAGTTACAATAGACTTCCCTTCTGGTCTTGGGACAATATCCCAGACATCATTTTTCATGATCGATTGATACTCTTCAATCATAGCATCCTTCCATTCTTTCCTTTCTGCCGCTTCTTCATAGTTGGAAGGTTCTCTATCAATGAAGTCACATAATAAGGCTACATACCCGGAGCAGGACCTGGTCCTTTTTCTTTCTCTGTGAATTTCTTCTTGAGCCCCATATCTTTCTGCACCTTGGATAGCTTCTTGTACCCGAGCAGGTTTCCTCTTGTGAGGATTCTTCTCCTGAGGTGGATCTAAAGGTTCTTGAGGTTCTTCTAATTCTGGATATTCTTCTTGAATTTCTTCATTCATGGTTGTGTCATGAATTATGGGTGCTTCTATTTCTTCAGAATCTTCAACAGGTCTCTTTCTGGATTTGTTGTAAGCTGAGTCTTCATCAAATGTTACGTCCCTGCTGATGTCAATCTTCTTGAATCATGGGAAGTATATTCTGTAAGCCTTCGAGCTTTAGGAGTATCCCACAAATATACCCTTCCTTCCTGAAGGATCTAACTTTGTCCTCTTTTATTTCGGAATGTGTATGTATATTGGACAGCCGAATATTCTGAGATGGTTGACTTCTAGTTTCTTACCGGAGAAGACTTCTTCAGGGATCTTGTTCTCAAGTACTCTGTGTGGAGTATGGTTTTGTACATATACCATAGTTATGCTAGCTTCTGCCCATAGATGCATGGGAAGATCTTGATCATGAATTATGGCCCTTGCGGCTTCCATGATCGTTCTATTCTTCCTTTCAACAACCCCATTCTGTTGTAGATTATATGGAGTGGTTAACTCCCTCTTAATCCCTGAATCTTTGCATAATGCTTTGAATTCATTTGATGTGAATTCTCCACCATTATCTGATCGAAAGGTCTTGATATTATTTTCAGTGTGGTTCTCGATCAACGCTTTGAATTCCTTGAACTTGTTGAATACTTCATCTTTGTTCTTCAAGAAGTATATCCATGTCTTCCTAGAAAAATAATCAATAAAAGAAACATAGTATACATACCCGCTTAATGAACTGGATGACATCGGACCGCATACATCGGAGTGAATGATTTCCAAGATTCGTTTTTCCTTGCTCTCGCTACTTGGAAATGTCTTCTTTGTGTTCTTTCCTTTCGCACATCCTTTGCAGACACCATCATGTTTTGACTGGATTTCTGGAAGTCCTTCAACATCTTTGCTTGCAAGATGTAGTGCTCTGTAGTGCACATGTGCAAGCCTTCTATGCCAAAGTTCATTTGGCTCTATTGTGTCATGGATCAAGGCTTGTTCTGGATGGCCCTTCAATTTGTATAGACCTCCCTCTTGTTCCCCAATTACTACTGCATCATCATTAGTCTTTCCCTTTGGCCACATGAGAACTTGGCCATCTACAATTGCAACCCTCATGACTTTTTCATCCAATGCAGATGTGGAGAGGAGGTTCTTCTTTAGTCCTGGTACAAACAATACATCCTTCATCGTCATAGACTTTCCAGAGTCTAGCTTATAGGAGGATTCCCCACTACCCTTTATTGGATACCGGTATTCATCTCCAAGTTTCACCTTGTGGTGTGCTTCATGTTCTTACAGTTTCACAAAGGATTCTTTGAATCCTGTCATATGTTTGGAAGCCCCACTGTCTATAAGCCAATCATTGCTTCCATGTGTGATGTTTCCCATGAGAGCGAAAATCAAGACATATTCCTCATCACTTTCTTGTCTGATTCTCTTTGCGGAAGGTTCATCATCCTCTGCAGCATGAGCATGATGTCTTCTCTTGTTTCCCTTCTTCTTATTTTTTCTTTTAGGACAATCTTTTGCATAGTGTCCTACTTCATCACACGTATAACATCTGATTTTAGACAAATCTTTTCTAGTGTTATTTTTATGGAAGTGCTTGCCTCTGGGGTGATGATAACTTCTTTTGCTTTTCTTGGAGTGTACTGTGAGAGCTTGGTCTTCAATTCCCATCTTTGCTTCTCGAGCTGCTATCTGAGCTTCTTCTTGAGAGCATTCTTCCCATAGTTTGCTAAATTTGACTAGCTTCTTTCTGGCATAAATCCATTGAATAAAGGAGTCCCATGATCTAAGGAGACCATTCAAGGTGGTCATTACAATATCTGCATCCTCCACTTCTTCATCCACTGCTTCAAGTTGTTCTTTGATCTGGGAGACACTTGCAAAGTATGATTGTATGGTCTCCGCATTCTGGATCTTCACATTCTTCAATTGGTTCCTCAAAGTCATTTTTCGGTTTATGTTCTTTCCTTTAAATAGTTTGGTTAGGGCGACAAACATAGCTTTAGGTGTCTTCAGGGAGGACACATGTGGTATGAGGTGATCTTTGATTGAATCAGCAATAATCCTCTTAGCCATGACCAACTTCTTTTTGTGTAAGGCCTTAGCCTCATCTCCCTCTGGAACTGGAACCTCCTCATTGATGTAGGAGTCGAACTCATTTTCTTCCAGGACCAGGGAGATCCTATACTTCCAGGATCGGAAGTTATCAGCTCCCTCAAGATTTTCATCAAGCTTGGTATGATGAGACATCTTAACTGAGAACCTCAAATGGAAATACAAAAGATTTAGATCTTACTAGGTTAAGATGTCGTATCTGGATCTGGAGCTGAAATTCTGCAAAGCTGGTTCAGGAGCATATTAGGGTTTGAATTTTCTGGAGTTTTGTCCAACGAAAAACTTTGATCTTGATCTCTAAACTTCGATTTTAAGGAGTAGATCAATCCAGGCCTGGGATCACTCAAAAATTCTAATTATGTGGAAAGCCCTAATTTCTGGTAGTAGTGTCAGGTCAAAAACTGAAAATGCTCAGAATCATATTCTGCTTCGATAGAAAGATGCGCCCTAGAGAGGAGAGTCATCGCAACCTTCTTTTGTTGAAAATCTGTGGAGAGAGATCCAAAAAGTAGGAAGCCCTATTTTCCGCAGTTGCACAGTGTCTTCTTCCCAGGTTAGATCTAATACCATGTTAGATTTTTGTCATTCAAGATAGCATTATATTAGGATCTTTAACTGAGAGAATAACAAGCACAACAATCAAACATAAAAGATAATGAGCACAATGTTTTTCCTCAAGGAAACCATAAAGGAGAAAACCCTGCCACTTCCTCAGAGATAGAATCAGCACCAAAAGCAAAACCCCAAAAACAGTAAGATGATCTCCCGACAGCAGTAGTCTCTTTCTTTCTAGTCCCAGCAACTTCTTCTCTCTCAGCTATGCGTTACAACTGAGTGTGAGTGAGTGTGTGATAAATAGAGAGGCTCACTCTCTATTTATACTAATTGTCGACTTGACAAAAACTCACTAGGGCCGACTTCTCTAGGAGAGTCTAATAACCCTAGGGCCCCACAACTGCGGGGATTTTAACCCTTGATCAATAGGAGGGTTATTCACAATGACTTGACATGACTTGTTTACATTATTGAATCTCCTGATAGGAACATCGAGGCATGACATGACTCAAATACATTACAGACACTTCCTGAAATAATCATCGAGGTACAATACATAAGATATACAAGTGAATACATTCTGAAGTTACAAATACATCAACAGTTGGCACCGCTTAATCGCTTATGAGATGAGACTTATATTGCTTATGAGATCACGATCGAAGCATGCGGCTAAAAGCAAATATTTAGTTGGTAATTGTTTAATGAAAACTATTATTCTTTGTTCATTAACTATTCTTCTTCTTTCTTAATGAATGTTGAGCTTATACGTAACGCTAAAAAGGCTAAGATATAGATGGGTTGTTATATCCCTATTCTTGGGGAGCTTATAATAAAAGGGACGTTGGCTATAAAAATGTTCTTCTTAAAAGTTCCTCGTTCAGGTAGTTGGTTTGTGATCATACCATAAAGCTAGTAGTTTTTTGTGATTGCACAGCAGGTAGGTAGGTAGGTGGGTCTACTCTTCCTTTCTGCGTTATTGTCTTATCGAGCTCTTTCATGCTGCAGAAAACCTAAACTTAGACCACCAAACGTCATCTTCTACATACCTATCTTAATGAATAAAAATTCTTTGGTCAAAGGATGATGGAATTCAATTTCAAATTCCAACACATAACCCTCTACCACAACTTACCAAACCTCCATGGCGCATGTTATTTTATCTCATACGTTGAATGTTTACCAGATTCTTCTCAGTCCATTCAATATTTTTCCAGGGTAACGAACACATTGTGTTCTCTACCGAGAGAAGCTGTGAGCAATACTTTGTCAAAGTTTTTGTACCCCATGTAGAAATGTTTATTGAGGACCTAAAACAATGAGTAGAATTTCCTGAAAAATTATTACAATAAAACAATGAGTAGACCTGCCTGAAA